>PVLA01007668.1:12009-101379 GCA_004027455.1 Hydrochoerus hydrochaeris | reverse complement strand
ATATTTGAGTATATTAATATAGTAAAATAGTGAATCTTTATTATAATATTGACAGATGCATAAAATCCATTTCAAACATTCAATACTCACTATCTAAAAGTTTAAATTTCTTAACAAATGAGAATTATCCTACTAATTCCTCTAAATTGCAATTTTCAGCTTTCTTGAAGAAATTTTTCTTTTGTGTCTGGTTATGTTTATTTTTCTTAATTTATTTTTTCTTCTAGTTTTAATAAGGTATAATTGGTACATAAATTATATATGTATTTTTACAGTGTACAATATGATATTTTGATATATGTATATATTATGAAGTGATTGAATCAAACTAACCTATCCATCATCTTATGTATTTATCATTTTAAGATAGAGAAAACATTTAACATTTGTTCTTCTAGTGATTTTCAAGAATACAATACATTATCATTAACTATCATCACCAGGATGTAAAATGGATCTTGAGGATATATACTTCCTGTCTATTGTAACATGAATTGTTTGATCAATATTTTTTTTTCTGACCAATATTTCATCACTTACACCTCCTAGTTTCTGATAACCTCCGTTCTACTATCTGCTTCTATGAGTTACACCTATTTAAAGTAAAAAATAAATAGAGATCATAAATTATTTTTCCTTCTACATGAATGACTTCTTCCAGGTAGTGTAAGTTTTCCCAGGTTCCTTCACGTTGTCGTAAATGAAAGAAACATTTTAAGGATGGGGCGTGTGTGTGTGTGTGTGTGTGTGTGCATTTACCACATGTTCTTTGTCAGTTCATCTGTTTACATACTCATGTTTTAGTTTATATCTTGGTTAAAGTGAATAATGTCAAAATGAGTGAACATGCAGATAGAGATATATCTCTTTGGATTTATTCATTTGATTCCTTTAGATTCATGACTAGTAGAATTTCTAGTAATTCTAGCATTATATTACTGAAGAAAATTCCATTCTTTTACATGTTACCTGCGTCAGTTTACATTTCCACCAGGTCTACAAGAGTTCTGCTTCTTTCATACTTCCATCAATACTTCTTATTATGGGTACTTTTTAAAAATGATTTTTATTTTAAAGAGGATTAAGCAATTAAACCAATCAAAACAAACCAGTGTAAGAGGCATAGGCCTAAAAACAATACAAAATCAACAACGTTTACCATAATGCCTTTTGATGTCTTCAAAATAGCTGCAGATAACTTTGGACCTAGTAAAAATCAAATGGAACAGAATAGAAACAATAAAAACAACAGTGAATGCAACAAGCAACTTCAAAACAAGCCAATAGTAAATTCAAAATTGCTACCATAATATATTTTGCTGTCTTTGAAATTACTACTCCTATCATTGGTTTTAACATAATCAAACAAAACAAAAGAAAATAAACCCGGCACAGCAAAACAATGGAAATGATATAGGACTTCCAAAACAAGACCATAGAGGATCAACAATGCCTACAACCCTCAGAAGATCCCTGCTAGATGTCACACTGCATACCACTGTCTTCTGAAGCTATGATCAGACCACTGGACCTAAGACCTGCAATGTCATTGAAACACCAAAGCACCACAGGCATCCAATTGTATTTCACCTCAATAGCTATCATCACAGCCTGCTTCTCCAGAGATAGGGGTGGCTTATAGTGGGGGTGGGTCTGAGGAGGGGGATATATATGCCACTTCTTGTTTGCCAGCCTGCACTCCGGAAGGAGCTGGGATCTGCCTATCTGCCTGTTCTAGTCTGGCAGGGTGCATTCATGGCACTGCTTCCCAGACTCATATATACTTTTAATAAAAGATATTTTGACAGGTGTGAGATGATACATTTTTTTCTTTTTTCTTTTTCTTTTCTTTTTTTTTTTTTTTGTACCACGAATTGAAATCATGACCTTGTGCTTCCAGGAAGGTGCTTGTGCCTCTGAGCTAAACCCCCAGCCCGAGATGATACATTTGATTTATCTGAAGATAAATGAAATTGAACACTTTTTTCACCTACCCATTGCATCTTTGCACATTTGTCTTTTAGAAATGACCTTTTAATTCTTTTGTTTACTTTGAATTATTTCTTGATATTGAGTTGCTGAGTTTGAATATTACCTTTTTATCAAGTGTGTGGTTTGCATTTATCTCCTTTTGTTTCAAAGTTGTCTCTTCATTTTTTTCCTTTGCTATTTAGCAGCTGAGTACTTCAATGTATCTCCATTACCAACTTTTGTTTTTATTGCATTTGCTTTTGGAGTCATTTAAAAATAGTGCCCAGATGAATTTTAGGTAGGAGTTCTTTATGTTTTCCGGTAGGGGTTTTATATCATTAGGTGTTACATTTAGGTTTGAATCAAATTTGAGTTAATTTCTTATATGTGGCATGATATATGAATATAATTTCCTTCTGTAATCAGTTATCCAGCTTTCCTAATGCCATTTATTGAAGAGACTGTGTTTTCCTCATTTTAAGTTTTGATATTATTGTAGAAAATCAGTTGACCAAAAATGTATGAATTTATTTTTTAAATCTTTGTTCTCTTCTGGAAATATTGTTTTATTGCTGATGGTATATTGTTTTGACTACTATAGCTTTGTAGTATACTTTTAAATCAAAAGTTGTGGTACCTTCTTTTTTGGTCTTTTCATTCAAAATAGATTTGAATATTCTGATTCTTTAAATTCTCTATATGTTTTGATTTTTTTCTATTTCTTTGGAAAAAAAACATTGTTAGTTATAATTGTGCACTGAATCTGTAACTGGATTTGGGTAGTTTGATCATTTTAACAAAGATTCTTCTAAATTTTGATAAATATGATAATTGTTTTCATTTACTTTTGTCTTTTATTTCCTTCATCAAAATGTTACAGGTTTGCATGTGAAAATATTTTACCTCCTTTTGAAAATTCATTCCTTTCTTTTCTATTGATTAATGTTTTTTTTTCTATTTTAAAGATAGTATAGCATTTATTTTTTAATGCTTTTTTCTAGTGCATAGAAACATTACATAGTTTTGTATATTGATTTATATGTTTAAACTTTATTAAGTACAATTCATAATTATATTAATTTTTAGTGGGGATATTATGTTCTTTATATATAAGTTCATGTCATCTGCAAAAATAACTGCACATTTTCTTTTTCTATTTGTATCCTTTTTATTTATTTTTCTCACTAAATTCCTCTGGCTAAAATTTCCAGTAGCATGTTAATGGACAGCACAGTGTAGGCATTTTTCTTATTCAAGATCTAAAGGACTATTGGAGTTTTGCCATTAAATTTGATATCACATATGACCTTTGTTAGGTTGAGAAACATTCCATATATATATAATTTTTTGAAAAAGTTCACTGTGAAAGATGCTAAATACTGTTATATGCTATTTCTTTATTATTTTCATCATTTAATTAGTATAATTTTTCATATTTATCTATTTTTGTTTGTTTCACTCTCTTTGCATTATAGGGATCAATCTGCCTTGGTCATATTGAATGAATTCACATTAAAGCACTATTTAATTCAGCTTCCTAGTGTTTTGTTGAGAATATTTAGATCTGTGTTCATCAGGAGTATTAATGTATGGTTTCACTTCTTTCTGGTTTCTTTGGTGACACTACTAGGGTGATGGTTGCTTAAAAAAAAGTTTGAAACTATTCTTTTCATTTTTGAAGAGTTTAAGAAGGATTAACATTACTCTTTGAATATTTACACAGGGATAATTTACACAGGTAAACATTCAGAGGTATAATAAATCCGTGAAGTCTGATTATGATTCTTTTGTGGTGAGAAGTGTTTCATTATAAATTTATTTTTTCTTTAGATTTTTTCCTTTTTTATTAGTATATGTTTGTGATATAAATATATGTGTTGCAATTATCCATTAAGAATGTATTCATTACCAATTTAATCTATTTTACTGTTTTTTTCCATGCATTCTATTTAATTTTTGTATGATCTTGGTAAACTATGTGTCTAGGAATTTGTCCCTTTCTTCAATTTTATCCAATATATTGGCATACACATTACACAATAATTACAATTCTTTCTGTAGTTTTGTTTGTGATATCTCTTCTTTTCATACTAGTTTGTTTCTCTACTATTTGTTCTTAGTCTATTGGGTTGTTCACATAATCTCTGTAGGAAATCATTCTCAGTTTCATCTATTTTTAAAATTTTTTTATACTTTCTCTTTCATCAATGTGTATTGTGCCATTTATCCCTTCCTCTACTGAGTGTGTGCTTACTCCGTCCTTTTTTTTTAGTTTTTTGAGGTGTAAAAGATTGTTTGAGATCATTTTTCTTAATGTAGCTATTGCTATGAAATTTCCTATTAGAATTGCTTTTGCTGCATTCCATAAATGTTACTGTATTGTGGTCCAGTTTTCTTTTGTCTGAATAAAATCTTTTAATTTTGGTTATTTAGGAGCATGCTATTTAATTTCCATCTATTTGTGAATCTTTAAATTTTCACCCTATTTCTGATTTCTAGTTTCATGGTATTGTGATCAGAAAAGTCATTTGATATAATCTTGAATTTAAGATTGTTTTTTCATGAATTTGCATAACATATCTATAGTGGGGAATGTTCTATGTGGTCTGAAAATAATGTGTATTTTGCTACTGTTGAAAGAAAAGTCTTTTTATAATTGTTCATGTTCATTGTGTCTACAGTTCAACTCCACTTGTTTCTGGTAATCTGAATAATCTATCATTTGTTAATGGTAGAGTGTTGAAATCCCCTACTGTTATTGTATTGTTATCTATTTCTCCTTCAGTTATTCTAATGTGTATTTTATATATTTAAATACTGATAGTCAGAATATGTACTTTCAATTATGTCTTTTCTGACAAATTAATCCTTTACATTTACATAAAGACTTTCATGACTTCAAGTGTGTTTGTTTTTGTTTTTGTTTTTTTTGATGTAGCTATAGCTACTTCATCCCTCTTCCTTAGCATTTGTGTAAAAAATTTGTTTCATTCCTATGCCTTGATGTATTTCCTTACAGTTACTGCATGTCTGTTAGAGACAGCATGTAGAGGGCTTTTTTTTCTTCATCCTTTCACTCTATACATTTTGAGTGGAGATATAATTTATTTTAATTTGAAGTAATCATTGATAGCTAAGGACTTACTATTGTTATCTCATTAATTATTTTCTTATTGTGTATTTCCTTTGCCTCAATTTTTTATATTTTGCTGTCTTCTTTTAAAACTATTTGACTATTTTGTAATGCTATACTTTGATTCTTTCCTTTTTATTTTGAATATAGTACAAGTTTTCTTATGGTAACTGAGATTATGGCTCATATACAGTATCTTATAATAGTCTTTAAAATTGAGTAAGTTTAAACTCATACCAAAATCCTTAATACTGTTTTCCTCCAATTTTATGTTATTAAAGTCTCAATTTATATATTTTACATTTCAAGTACTAATTGAAATTATTGTTACTACAATTTTGCTTATTAATTTATTTTGCAGGGTGAGATTGGCACTCAGCATCACATGCGTGACAAGTGACAAGTGCTCTGCCACCGAGCTCCATCTCCAGACCTTAGGATTATCTTTAATACTCTGTAATTCAAGTGTCACAGCAGTGTTTACAATAATTTGACTATTACAGGATGGTAATATTGTGCATTTGATATATTTTATCTTTATGGTAAGTTTTATATTTTCATGTTGTCTTTTTGCTTCAACTTGGAAATTATTCCTTTTATGGGAGACCTAGTTATAATGATTACACAACTTTTTTGATTTTCTGATAAAATTCTTGTCTCTTATTCATTTCTGAAGACAGTCATGCTGGTCCTAGGCTTTTAAATATTTTATATAGTACTTTGCATGCACTTTTTGGTAGGGTCTCCTGAAATATTCATGGATAGTCTTATAACTGCTCCCTTGTATGCGATTAGTCATTTTGTCTTCATATTTTCAAAATTGTATCTTTTGAAAATTTGATTACAATGCATCTTAATAAAAATTTCCATTACCATTAACAAATTTGAAGTTTTTACTCTTTGTGGACATGGATGTTCATTTTCCTCTATAGATTTGTGAAACAATTTATCACATCTTTAAGTAAATTTTCCAACCCATTCTCTCTCTGCTCCTTCTGACAATGCCATTAACAATGTCAGTGGTTGACAGTCTCTCTAAATCCTATAACTTTCTTCACTTATTTTTATGTTTTTATTTTCTGTTAGTTCCTCTGGTAATTTCAAATGAGTTGTCTTCTAGCTCACTAATTCATTCTTCAGCATGTTGGATTCCATTATTGAAGCTCTGTATGGAATATTTTCAGTTACTCTGTTCTTTAGCTCCAGAATTTGTTTGGTTCATTTTTATGTTTTCTCTCTTTATCAAAATTTTAATTTTTGTGTATTTCTTTCCTGATTCTGTCTACGTTTTTTTTCTTATTCACTGATTCACTGAGTACCTTTTATTTATTTATTTTTTACTGAGTAACTTTTAAATCCTTATTTTAAATTTTTTTGTCAAGCAGTTAGTAAATTTCCAGAGGTTCATTGACTAATGCCTTTTTGAGGGCCTGTGGTAGGTATCATGTTTCCAGGTTTATTGATGTTTATGTGGCCTACCTTTGTGCCCATGTGTATTGTCTAGTGTTCTAAGCGTAGACCCTGGAGATGATAAAATGTAGACCTATAGGTCCAATCTAGAACCTGAGGCTACAGGGACCATTCAGTGCAGAGATATATGGGTTTAATCCTGGATACCGTGATGGAACAGAAGTCTAATGTTGTAAGGACTGGCCTGGGTTTCGGGTATCCCTGAAGGCTATAGCTATGTTGCTTGTTGGAGTCTCAGGTTGAAAGCACGTATGTGGAGGGGTAGGAATTGAAAACTAATCCATAGAATCCGGTCTGGCACTGGAATGGAAATTGACACTACGTCCACAGGAGTGGAATTGATACCTGGGATTGTAAGGGTTGGCTTGGAGCTGGTGTTCACATATGCTTTGCTACCCCTAGGTGGGCTAGAACCGAGGAGTTCTGCCTACTACATGGGCTGCCTACTACATGGGCTTTCTGGGTAGGTAATGTGGCAGCAGCAGACCTGAAGTTTACAGGGCCTGCCTAGAGCCTGTGGCTTCTAAGGCTGGCTTGGCCCTACTTTTGTGGAGTTCTTACTCAAGTCTGGTCCTTGCTTCACTTCCTTACTTTTCCCTCAGGCAGAATTTTTTTTTCTGTGCTCTGCCAGCTGGGCTTGGAGAAGTGATGTGGGTAATGTGACTGCAACTTTTCCACTCACTCTAACATTTCTTATTTCTGTATAACACCTGAGTTCTACAATTTTAACTCTTCTAAAGATATTTTGCATGTCAATAGTTGTTCAAATGAAGTTTTTGTAAGGCATAGTACTAGAAAAACATGTTATTATGCTGCTGTCACAGGCTACTGAGGAAAATTTTCTTTGTATATACAAACTTATTTTATATATTTTTTAGAATATTATAGACTACATAGAACTTTATACAAATTAAATAATTTTACTTATTTTAAAGGTAGTCTCTCATTTTTCGGTTAGAAAATCTTTTTTTTTTTTTTGGTTAGAAAATCTTTTACAACTAAAGTTAATGTTAACATTTTTCAAGTTGTATGGAAAATAATCTCATTAATCTGTTGAGCAAATCCATCTTGAGATTCTAGATAAATTTGGAATGGCTGAATAATTTACAATATTGAGAATTTTTCTTACGTGTTTCACAAACATGGTATATTTTATAATTATTTGAATCTTTTTTGAAGTTCATCTTTTTTTGTTTTTATTTCAAACGTCATGCAATCTGTTGTTAGTTATATATTTTCTTATGACAACTTTAGCATCTTTTCCTTCAGTAAATTTTGTAACAAGAAATAATTTTTATACTAATTTTCTGACAAAGCCACATTTTTAATTTATATATTTTCCATAGATTCTTTTTAATCACTTCATTTTCCAAGATGTGAAAGCATGCTAATAGCAAATAATAAAGCAAAGTTTTCTACTTAGTCTTTATGTGCATTCAATGTTCTAGTGTATACAGCCTGAACCTTTGAAAGTATTGTTATAGTAGTTTTGATAGTAGGACCATAAACTTGTTTTAAATTCAAAAGGAAATTCTAGTGTGCTACAATTTGCCAGAATAATGATTGTTTTCTAATTTAATGCTATTTCTCATGTCAAGAAACCATTTACTTAGGTAATTTTCTGTCAGGTATTCTTGCATAAAGTATTTAGATCACCTTACAGCTTTAAAAAAATCTCTGATTCATACTAGAATAAAATTAGTAAACATTTGCATTAGAAATTATTGCTCTGAAAATTCTACATAGTTGCACATATTTGTCGTTTAATACAACGCAGAGTTCATGTGCCCATAGTGAAGTATGCCTAAGTATTCTTGAGAAATATTACCTTTTATTTTTCTCGTGTGTAGCTTTTTCAGATTTGGGAGATGACTAATATAATGGCTTTATAGAATTTGTTTTACAGTTTCTCTTTTCTTGTCTGTGGTGATGCTTCCCCAATTGTATCATATATGGACAACTGGAATTGTAAAAGTCTGAGTGTTCTAATTCAGTATTTGTTTTTAATTATGGTGAGAAAGGCTTCTCTGTTTTTGTTTGTTTTCCATTCATTACATTAGGTGTTAGATTTTATTTCTTTTTAATTTTTGCCAACTTTCCTATCTTCTGTATTTATTTTGTTAACATTCACTTTCATCATGTCTCCCTCTTTTGTCATTCCTAGTTTGCATTTTCTTTTTCCTTGAATTAATTTCTGCATTTTCATTTTTTTATTGATGTCACATATAATGATAAAAATATTTTGTAGAAACCAACACATTTCATACCACAGATTTTTATATATAATTTTTTACTACTGTTATTTTCTATACATTCTTAGTGATTATTTCCTCTATGACTGGGGGGATAAAATGTGTATCTATAAATCATTGGTAGTTTTGTTTGTGTTTCTGCTGCTATTGTGTTTCTAATTGTTTTCAATATGGTCATAAGTTTTATCTGAATGGTCTCATAATTTTAGAATTTGATTTGTGGTGTCATAGATAATATATCATGGGATTTTATTAACATTACTCAATGTTTTTATAATTATGTTTATCAGCCATTATATATATAAATAAAATTATTTATATTATTACATATTTTATAATGAACTGTTCATATTATTACATATTTTATATTGAACTGTTAAAATGTTATTATTTTGTTAGTTTCTCTCTGGATTTATTGCAATCTTGTATTTTGATCTGACATTCATTTGTATATTAAAGAACAACAAAAGCAATATATTGTTAATTATGGTCTTTATCAAAAACACTCTTTGTCACATTTAATGTGTCAAAGCTTTGAATCATAGTTGAATCAAGTTT
Organism: Hydrochoerus hydrochaeris; assembly: GCA_004027455.1. Taxonomy (NCBI): domain Eukaryota; kingdom Metazoa; phylum Chordata; class Mammalia; order Rodentia; family Hydrochaeridae; genus Hydrochoerus; species Hydrochoerus hydrochaeris. The sequence continues at coordinate 91,995 of PVLA01007668.1, read as the reverse complement.
TAAATGTGCTAACATTTACAGGTTTATATTTGTTCATTTATGTTCAATATTTCAAGTTACTTGTATATATTTTTGATCTATGATCTATAGTTTTGTTTTCAGTTAATAATATACATTTTTACAGGTGAATGTATGTGAACTATGCATGCCAATGTTTCTTATATTTATTTATTGATTGGCAATTATTTCGTATTTTTATGTTTTTACATTCTAATTTGTGATCTGTTTTCCTCCTTAAACATTTAATCCCTTTATAAGCTTGAAAAGCTTATATCTTGCTTGTTTTACTTATTCTTGTAGTTGTTTTTCTAATATGTGATATACACTAACTTTAATACTTCATCAAATTTAAAGAAGAAACGAAATACTAAATTTCTTCTGTAAAATATGAGAGAAAGTTTTTCTCTTTACTGCTTCTTCTCTACCTGTTTCATGACTGTTATGGTAATGCTGGAATTTTGGTCTAATCCACTGGCATCATACTGTCACTTTTACACAGTGTACTTTTTCTTGGTACATACTATTTCTATTTCTTTAAACATAGCTTACACATTCATATTATCATAACATAACCACATAATATTTGGTTTTGAGTTTCATTCTTTTAATATTGTGGTAAACTTTTACTATTGTGGTAACTATTACCAAGTTCTTTACTTTGATTCATTATTTGTTAAGTTAAATATTTCTTGTAGGATTCCCTGCTAAGAACTTCTTTGCTATAGTAGTTCATGACTCACTGCAGTATTAACTACCATTTTGGAAATGTGGAGTGAACCAAGAGATGCAGGTAAGGGAAAGGGGGGAGAGAAGAAGGGCAAGTAGAAAGAGTTGAGAGGTGTTACATATATATGCCCAGGGAAAAAGTAATCAGTATTTACTGCAAACATCTAAATAGAAAACAAAGCAAAACCACCCATTTCCTCTTGAATACTGACCAGAGGCATGTGCTTGAGGCTGTTTTTCATGAGATAACACTCAGATTACAGACCCAACTACACTCCTAAAATTTGCCCAATAGCATACCAAACCACCATAAGTGAAACAGAATTCAATTGGTTGCTGCAACATTTCCAGAATGTAAAGTTCTGCTTTGTATTTTTACCTGCTTTGAAATTTTACTACACACAAAATCATTATTCAAGCTGGGCTTGGTAGTGGATGCTTATAATTGCAGAGGCTGAGGCAGGAGGATTGCCATAAGTTCAAGACAAGCCTGAGCTACATAGCAAGACCTTGGCTTATTAAAAAGCAATCTGTTCAGTACTGATCAATTTATAAACATATACATTTTGCTAAATTAGAATTAGAGACAAGTTCTACTTAGAAGCTATTAAAAAACAATTTTGTGTTTTATTTTTACATTGAAAACCAATCAGATTCATTTTGGTCTCAAAGAGCATGTTTATATAAAATTAAATGAATGCTGGCAGCAAAGCACATGTTTTTTGCTGAGTGGGAAATTGGTTTTAAGAATGTCAAACTTTGTGTTAATATGTTCAAATTCTTTAAATTAATATAAAAACTTTATCAATTTTTCTTATTCACTCAGAACTTGTAATTTATAAATACTACTCTTATGTTGATTGGTAAGTAACCATTAGTATCAGGAATTCTAAGAACATTTTTTATCTCTTGATAAAGTAGCTAAATTATTTTCCCATTACAGTGCCATAGGAGTTTTTTCTTATCTTGAAGTCCAATGCATTAATTAGCAAACTTTCAATGAACACAACAGTATCTAAACTGAACCAGAATAAGCCAACAAAAGATTTGCAAGTTCACATACATAAACTAAGCCAGGGAGGCATAACACTAACTTAAAGATAAACCAAGAACTCAAATGTTGTTGGAGTTTTGTTAGTTGCTTTTATTGTATGATGATGGTGTGGGCAGACTGTATTATTTCAACTGAAGTAGTACTACTTCAGGAAAATTATTGAAATGACTGTCAGTATCCATATCAAGACATGTGCTCTCGAAGTTTAGTAAACAAGAAGTAAAATTCATTCTCTTCCAGCTCACTGGGAAGCGTTCTGACTGGTCTGAGGTTCATCTCCTGTAATGGGATTTGCAGCATTGTCAGAGGGGTTATGTACTTTGACTGAACTAACTGATCTTTTCTCCACTGAACACTGTGAGCTCTATATGGGAGAGTAGCCACCAGAATTGATTTTGCCAATTGCATTTTAAAATTTAAGTGCTGCTTTAAGTAGAAGAAATAATTGTGCATTTTACTCAGTAAACTCACCAGAAAAAAGCTTACTATTTGAGTTTTTGAATCAATTTTAATTTGAAAACAGTATAGATGTAGAAACTGAAGATTCAGATGTTGTTTAATTTTAGGATAATTTTCTTATAACTCTCCATGTTTAATTGAGCACTTTAATCTCTTTCTCTCTAGTCTTCTTCACAAATATATATTAACTTCTTATGCCATGAAACTCAGTCTTTTTTCTCTTTAATTGCCCTTTTCTAAGCAATACAATTGCATTTTCTTCATTTCCAAAGCTTCATCAAAATGAGTTCAAATAAATAAGCATTTATGAATTAGCTATTAACATAATACTTTATTTTTAAGAATTCAAAACCTACTTGCACTCAAAATTATTTTATTTAATTTTTTAATTTTACAAATAATTATTGATTTCACAGTTGTGCAACTGATATTCATGATATCCTGATTGCTGTGGCTGTCTTGCTTAAGCTTGACTTGTTTGATCATCTCGAGGTTCCTCTAAACCTTCTTGTACCCCAAACCTGCTATCACATTCTTCATGTGCAAGACAGGAGTTCAAGAATTCAATCGAAAGTGCAAATGAACATTGTAAATCTCTGCTGGTGTCACATGAGTTTTGATCAAAGCCAGTCATGCGATCGGTTCCCAAACCAGAGCTGGGAAGTATATGGATAACACGATGAGAAAAGTGTAAATAGATTTTCTTATGACCAGGAAATTAAGAATTGAGGATGACATCAGTATTTAACAATTAATTTGTTGTTTAGAATCATTCATAGGTAAAATATACTTTATCCAACATTCCCAAAAATTTCCTCAAATTGTGATATCAGACTCAAAGTCTAAGATCACAGGATTTATATTATATCTAGTTATCAATTCTAGTGAAGCACAAACCCAAACCCTGATTTAAAAACAATAGTCTGACAAGATCCAAAGTACAAAGGATGAGGAAAAACATAATATACACTCTCGTTTGAAAACAGTAATAACAAAACGCCCATATTGGGCAACGATGGGTAGAAATTCCTTCCTCACACGTGTTGCTAAGACCAACCAAAGAGCTTTGATTCTGCCCTGCTCTTTGATTATGTTTGTTCTCTGGGAATGGTTTCTTATCCAATCACTCCACACACCTCCTCTCTGACATCTAGCCTTTCTTTTCCTAAAAAATTTCTATGGCTACTGCAGAAAAAAAAAAAAAAACAGGATAACATTAAATGTGCTTTACACTTGGAGAAACCAAGTGGCTCAAATATTCTTTTACATCTTGAACACTTTTGGTCTTTTGTATTTCAGACTAGATTTGGACAATACAGTTCTCTTGAAAGCTGTAAGTTTCTATGCATTTCATCCTAGTCAATATTATTCCAAGAGCCATAACAAAAGTTATTTCAAGACATAGTTCTCATTTTAATTACTATTATAGGTCCCCTGAATAGATGCCTATAACATCAAGAACTTAATATTTGTAGGGGATCCTCATTTTTTCTTGCTGAAAAAGTGTACAAAGTGTTCATTGAATTCTTTCTGAGTAATTAAAACTGGTAACATGATCACATTTTGTTGTAATCTGGGGTCATAGCTTATTGTTGTACCAATCTTTCTTTCCTCTAAAATGATACTTCATATGATAAAAATCATTTAACTTAACATTTTTGCAAATGCTAGCATTTCTACAGTCTTCATATTTATCTCAATTCTATTTTTACCCTGAAAAGTTTCCTCCTATCCTGTAGAACTTTATCAGACACACTTGCAGGAATCATCTCAGCATTTCAGTAGTCGATCTCACTGTCTTTTCAGTCATCATGACATGTTCATTATATATATTTTTGTGTCTCCCCATTATTATGAATGACATTTTTACCAACCTTTAGCCATACTATAAATGAATATTTCTCCTACTACTATATACTTACTCACTATTTTACTAACCTTATATAATAATTCCCATGTTAACAGTTGTCCAATTCTAAAACCACTGCCACTGGTTTCAGGTTTTTGTTGTAGTGGCATTCCTTGACAGGAATTGTCGGGATTACTGCATCACCAGCCATCCAAAAGCTTGGTTGCTTACATGGTAGAATTATTTTGTCATCTATGTAACATTAGTTATCTGTAACACAATCCATTGATACTGGCTACAAACTTCAGTTTTGTGGTTTTCATAATATGTCTCTCATTCTCCATAGACTAAATCTATCTATATCATGATCTCATTATGACTAAGACCAAATTGAAGAAGTCAACCCCAAATATATAAACACTGCATTAATTACCTTCCCACAACTGGCACAAAATCTTTGACCTCTGAAACTCACAATTTCAGAGGTTTCACTACATTTAGTTGGATCCCAGGCAGAACTGGCATCATATGAGGGCACAGCTAAACAAACCTGTTCAATCCATGGCAGCTAAGTAGCTGGAAAAAGAGAGGAGCTTGGAACAAGGACACACCCTCACTGACTCACCTCTTCAAACTGCCCCCAATAGCACTGTTAACTAAGAACAAATCAATAAAATAATCCACTGATGAGCAGAGTACCCCCAAGGTCCAATTACCTTCCACAAGCCCTACCTCTGAATACATGAGACTTCAGAAGGACATTTTACATCTAAACCATAAAAGTCATGTGTCAAGCCTTTGCTTATATCACAAAATATCTTGTAACTGTCAAAGCAAGTCAATTGGTCAAGCTGAAGAAAAGAGGTAATTATATTGTGCTCACCACAAAGCAACAACAACTTGCATGATCATATATCCATATTAGAGGAGCATGAATTATTTAGAGCTTTAATTTAGTTTAAAAGGCAGACTTTGTTTTTCATATTAAATTCAATAGAAAACTTAACAAAATCATGACATTTTCTCCCTGATGTATATTAATGATCAGGGTGAAGTTACTTTCAAAATAATTAAAATAGAGCACAGTGAGAGGTGAATGCTTAAATATTTTATGCTCAAGCTATATAGATTTCTGTATATTAGTCTTTTATTTTTAAAATTACATTTCCATGATTTTAGTTTTCCCATTTCAACTGTGTTAATCAGATGTTTGAAAGAGATTATTGGAATTCTAGGATCTAACCGAATGACAAAAGATTCAAGTCAAGGTTTCCCCATCTACTCTCAAAATTAGATACTGATCAATAAGAGGAGCAAGTAAACTGAATGACTACTGTATTACAGACATAGAAGACACTAATTGAAGAAACAATGATATTCCATCTCATTCCAGAGAGAATGGCAAGCAGCAAGAAATTAACCAACAAGAAATTCAGGCTAAAAGGAACTCTTACCACTGCTGATGGAAGTATAGACTGGAGCAAATATTGTGGAAATCATGGCAGAGATCTGCAAAAAACTAAGACTAGAGGTTCCATTCAACCCAATTATTCCCTTTCTTGGTATCATCCTAAAAGAGTTAAAAGCATTATACCACAATGATATTCATACACCCATGTTTATAATAGCACAGTTCATAATAGCTAAATCTGGGAACAAACCCAACTGCCAAACAACCAACAAGTGGGTTAAAAAGATTTTTTTTCATATAATGGAGTAGTACTCAGCCATAAATAAGGATAAATTTGAGACATTTATAGCTAAAAGGATGCACCTTAAGACTATACTATCAAGTGAAATAAATTGGCCATGTATGTAAATATAGCAGTTTTTGGGGTGAGAAACTGAAAGTGTAAGAAAGAACCAAAGTTTATAATAGATACTGTGAAATAGGAAGAAATTGTTCAAAAGGAAAGAGGAACAAGGAAGGAAGTAGGAAGGAAAGGGTCATGGATTAAAACTGATGGTCAACTAAACACCAGCTGAATGAAATCAGCATGGCTTTGAATGCACATGTTCCACCTGATGTTGCCAGCATAAACAGAGACGTGCAGAAGGAGAAATGAGGCATTGTGAGTTTCTGTAAGTGTTGCTGTTTGAGCTGTTGGTTCTCCTGGAGGAGCTCACCATGACTAGCCTCTCCAATGTGAGTTCGACCATTGTCATCAGAAGAGCTTGGGATCTTGTTGGTGAGAATGGCTGTGGTTCATTTTGGGGGAGCTCTGGTCCTTGCATCAAGCATCGCTTCTGAGCATCGCTTTCTGGCTCTCGAGGGGAAGACGTGTGCCTCTTAATCTCCAAGACAAACTCATCATGCTAGCTTTCTGGCACATACTCATCTGTTCTTATCGTCAGAGGAGCTCGGAACCTCTGTGTCATTGAGAGTGGCTGTGGTGCTTTTCAGGACAGCCCTGGTCTTTATTATGAGTGTGAATTCCCAGCTTGAGCACAGAACCCTCGACCTACCAGCACCGCTCCTTCACCCCAGTGGCACAGACATTCTAGCTTCTGCCACTGACCTTGGGCCTTCCCATCATGGATCTGTAAAACAGACTGGTGTGAGTCCCTCTCATGGGCTCTAGACCTCCAGTTGGACTTGTGGGAGGCAGTGTCATGGGCTCCAGGTTTTCATCCAGACTTATGTAGGACATTGCTATGGGAGTCAGGCCCTTAGCTGAATATTCTATGCCTTTAGTGTTGCGGATAGGTTTCCTGAACTTTTTTGTATTAACTCTTTTTGACCATTATAAATTTTGTATCCTGATTTTAATTGTTCTTCTCCCAACCTCTGACTACAACAGAAAGGAAAGAAAAAAATAGGATAAAAAGCTATAATAGAAATAAGGCTTTGTAACTAAGGCAAAGAGGGGTTAAAGGAAGAAGAGGGGAATGGGAGAAAAATACAAGAGGAACTAAGACAAATCATACATATGATAAATGTGATCACCATGTATACATAAATTGTACCAATAAATGTAATAAATATAAAAAATTAAAACACAAAAACATAGAGAACACTATGATTATAATCATATTTAAGTAGGAAAATTTATATCTAAATCACAGGGACAAAAAATGTGTTAAAATGATGGAAGATAGATATTGTGCTTTTTGTTACTGTGCCAAAATACATGGGGTAAAATTTGAAAAGGGAGGGATTAATTTTGGTTCATGATTTCAGAAGTTTCAGGGACTCTGTTGCTTTTTTGATTATTGTAAGTCACACCATGGATGCAGAAGGTACATGGTAGTGTAAACAACTCACCTCATGGTGGCCAGAGGGGCAGTGGCAAGGACTGGGCACTAAGACTTCAACATGAGACTCTGGGAGGTATTTAAGATACAAATCTTAACAGTGGTAAAAGAAACACTGGAACAGATGAACCATGTTTTTGAAACAGAGGTAATATCATCATCACTAAGAGAGAGAGTCATATATTTAGTATTAAAATAGTGAAGAAATGTTTCTTACTAGTACTCAGCTCACTGCATATTGCAGAATCAAAAGCAGTTCAGGGGCTCAAGGAGTTGCTGTTTCTAGTACTAAAGGGAAAATTTTAAGAGGGTGGCCATTCTTTTGAGAGTTGGTATTGACAAAGAAAAACTAAATAAATGAGAGAAATGTTAAGGATTACTATAAAGAAACTTAAGATGAAGAAATGTGTTCCAATGATCAAGTATCCAGTTGAGCCATCTTTTATTATCAAGAGAATGAAAAAGTTGATTTATTTTGTAAGGACAATCAAGCAAAAAGAATCATGAAATTAAAATGTATAATTACTGCCTTTTTAAAGAATATATGTCAAGTAAATATAATTTCTTGTCACCATATCAAGTAAAAAGTATCTTCAAACTGCAAAGTGTAGTAAGCTATCTAAAGTTCTCCAGCCATGTCTGCATATACTTGCTTTGCTAGTCCCAGAAGATGGCAAAAAATGAACAGGCAGTCATTCATGTCCATATTAAGACATGCAGAAAAAACACAGGATATAGCAAGCAAAAGTTTGAACTTATTAAAAATGTCCCAAGGAAGCAATCATGAGACAGTAGGAAACTGTAGCTTACCATTAACCCTGAATTCAACATTGTTAAAAAAACAAAACAAAAACAGTACTTTGTGTAACAACAAATTAATATGGCAATTCATCAACTCAGAAGAAGCTGAGTATAATAAAAAATTAAATTGAAGAAATATAGAAACATCTACAAGGAGTGGAAACAAAATAAGTCATTCAAAAGAAATAGGTTACATTGTGTACAGAAAACTGGATACTATGAAACATCATGACACAAAATAAGAGCACATAAAGCTAGTAAGTACAGTGGCATGAAAGGATCAGAATAAGCATGATTAATAACAAAAAAAGTTAATGTAGGGGCTGGGGATTTAGCTCAGCAGCATAAGCGCCTGCCTTGCAAGCAGACAGTCATGAGTTCGATCCCAGGTACCGATTAAAAAAAAAAAAGTTAATGTAGACACATGGTGTATAATTACATGCTCAGAAAAAAATAATCTTTAAAAAAATCAGAATTAATTTTAAAATTAATTTTAAAAAAAGTTTAATGAATATACTCATAAAGTCTTTCTGGAGACAAATTGACTTTGAAACTCACAACTCCAAAACATATAATACAATACCTATGTATTCAAAGTTTTATTTTTACTAGTACATGTCACAGTATATAATGATTGCATTCATCATGGAAGTTATTACATACACATAAAACATCTTAATTCCTTCTTTGTTCCCTTCCCTTCCACTTTCTGTCTCAGTTTCTCCATCTTTTGGTACTCTTCACTTTTGCAAAAGACCTCTCTCCCTTTTTCCTATTTTTTTTATTTAAAGAAAAAAATCTGAAATAGAGGGTAAAAATAATACAAAATCTCAAAAACAAAGCAAAACAAAACAAAAACAAAAATAGTAATCAGTAAGAAATCCCTAGTTGATAATTACATATTTTCCTCTTAGAAGTAGTTGTTCAAGTTACAGAAGTAAAGCCTACAAAATGGATATCCAAACAGTGAGACTGAAATCAGTTTTATTCATCCATACGACAAAAACCTTAGCAACATGTTTATTAATCCCACACACTCAAACATACATGCAGTTATATCCTTTAGAATACTTTCTTTTCATCTCTTTTTTTTTCTTTACAGTAGCTGTAATCCATTCTCATAAACTACTTTGAAGTTCTACACATGTATAAGTCTCTACACATACACCTAGACTTTCTATATTAGAGGGAGAAACAAATCAAAACAAGTCAACAATACAAATTCCTAGAGAAACACGAAATGAAAAGGACATATAAAACCACAATACTAGGTGATCTACAGTAGTTACTATGATATCTCTTGTTATTTTCAATAAAATTGTCTATATCATCAAACATAGTATAGTTAAACTTAGCATTGCATTACACTATTAATAAAATCTAAACATTGGAGACATTATAGAACTTCAAAGGCAGTTAACAATCAAACCAGAATGGGTATCCTATTGAATCTTGACATCTTCAGAGTAGTTGCCTCTACTCTCATACTCAACACTCTCAAGCACACCAGATTCAAATAAAATCAGTCAAGATAAAACAGTGATATAACCAATCTTCTCTGTCTTATCTCTTCCATGCTATTTTTCTGTCATTGTTTGTTTACTTTTCTCCTTGATTCCACTGTCTGCCCCTTTCTTTGAGGCCTTTCTGCCATTATTCCTGGAACCCTGGTGATTTTCTTCTCTCTCTCTAGAATGCCCTTCAGTATTCTTTGCAGGGTTGGATTGGTGGTCACAAACTCCCCCAGTTCCTCTTTGTCATGGAAATCTCTTGTCTCTCCATTAATTTTGAGAGACAGTTTTGCAGGGTACATCATTCTGGGTTGGAGGTTATTTTCTTTCAGGGCTTGGAAGATTTCACTCCAAGCTCTTCGTGATTTGATGGTTTGCATTGAGAAGTCTGCTGTGATTTTGATGAGTTTTCCTTTATAGATAATCTCTTTCTTTTCTCTGACTTTTAATATTCTGTTCTTGTGATGGGTTTCTGGGATCCTGATTATTATATATCTGGGTGTAGATCTGTTTTGGTTGTAGCTAGCTGGAGTTCTGTATGCCTCATTTATCTGAACTTCACTTCTGTTACCTATGTTTGGGAAGTTTTCCTTAATTGTTTCTGGGAATAGACTTTTTATTTCATTTGTATTTGTCCCTGCATCTTCATTCACATATTTTATTCTTAGGTTATAAATCCTCTTGTCATCTTCTAGCCTTTGTATCATTGCTTCCTGGTTCCTTGTTATTTTTAAGGGATCCTTCCTTTTGCGATCATACATTGCAAATCTATCTTCAAGTTTTGAAAGTTAGTCTTTAGTTTCTGTTAAAAGGTTTTGCCAGCTTTCAATGGAGTTTTTAATTTCCTGATATTCTCTTTGGATCTGTTTCATATATTCTAGGTTTTGTTTATATTCTTCATGAAAGGCTTCTCTCCTTTCTCTGGGTTCCTCTATTCTTTCATTTGTGTCTACTTGAGGATTACCCAGGACTTCTTTTATTAATCTTCTTATATCTTTCTTCACCTGAGTTAGAATTTCAGATTTAAATTCATCAATGAGTTCACAGAGGTATTTATTTCCGATGAGGCTGTCTCTGACATTACAGGTTTGCTGCCCTCAACCTCCTCTGCATTTACCTCTGCTGGACTCACTTTCCCTAGTTCCACAGTTGGAGACCTCTTGCTGTTTCTCTGTCTTGTCATGTTTCTGGTCCCCTTCAGATGGGTGGGTGGTGGAGGTCTCTGGGCCTTTCTGCAGTGCAGTGGCTAGGGAAGTGCTACCCCCTAGTCCGCTGCAGATCGCTGAGAGCCAGCCCCTCCTCCTGTGTCAAAGAACCAGTTTATGCTTCAGCAAGTCCGTGGGTACTCTGGGGATGCCACTGGCTCAGAACAGCCTCCTCCTGGTTGGGTTTCAACCAGGGGCCTGGCCCAGCCCAAGCAGAGCCCACCAATCTGCTTTGGACTAGGAGTTGTCCACGGATGCCGCCTCAGGTTTTGATTCAAGCCAGCCCTGCCCAACTCCAAAATGTCATCTAGCTGTCCTCCTGATCTGGAGAATCTAGTTCCCATCACTCACCAAATTTCACGCAGCTCGACTGGCTGTTTCCACTCCCTGCCACAGTGCCTCCTCCAAGGGAGGGTCTGGAGCTCACCAACCCCCTCTCTTGGCAGGGCCCCGATCTCAGCTCGATAGTGAGTTGCCTGACTCTAAGACGTGCCAGTATAGTGATAGGGGCTTGCCCAGCTCTAGTCCTTTGTCCATGCTTCTTCTTCTTCTTCTTTCTTTCTTTCTTTTTTTTTTTTTTTGTCTTTTTCTTTTTCCTCAGTTTCTTCCTGGGTCATGAGAACTCCTCTCCTTTTGTCTGGCTTTCTCCATGTTATCAGATTCCAGCATCTGAGTTTTTACTTTTAGAGAGGCTCTCTTATTGTGCCACCACTCAGTCAGCCATCTTGCAATCTATCCCTTTTTCCTATTATATTTTATTTTGCTTTTTAATTTATACTTTGTTTCTAACATGAATAAAACCATGCATTAGTTAAGATTGTGTGTTTATTTCATTTAATCTAATAGTCTCAACATTTAGAAATTAATATTAAAAGTAATATAAACTTCAAGTCTATAGACAAAAAAGCTAAGTCACATGCTAAAGAAAAACTTAATATTGGTTTCAGATATTTCTACCAATAACATGGAAGATAACACAGTGTATGGGAAAGAGGCAAAGAGATGTAAGGAGGGAAAGAGGGAGAGAAGGAGATGAAAAGTGAATTTACATGTATTGTATACATGTAGCAGCTCCCTTGAGTGAAATTATTATACTACTAAAAATAAAACATTTTAAATGACAAAACAGTAAGAGTAACCTTTTTTGGAAACTCTGAGAAAAGGAAATATGAACTTAAATTTGTATATACATCCATATTGGATATAAAATATTAAAGTGATAATAAAACAGATTTAACTGAAATAACAAGAGGATTCTACAGTCAAAAGTTCTCATTAAGAAATTACTAGTAGAAAAGCAAATGATTTCTGGGATGACTGGCAAAGGAAAAAGTCACAACTATTAAAAACGGTAAACTATTACTGAAGTGTTTAGTTTTAATTGTGCCCTATCACTTTATGTATAATTGTTAGGTAATATATTTTGAATGTTTCTTCATATTGTTTCCTTTCAAGCAAAATGGTGATAAAAATAAAAATTATTAAAAACATCTATTCTGCCAAAAAATGGAGGAGAAATGATGAGATGAAAAATTGAATGAGATTGTTGGTTATGTCTTATAAATAATTGCAGATAAGATAAAAATTAAAGACATAAGTCCAATAGTTGAATAATTAGTTATAAATTATATAAGGTATATTTTTTAAATAACATTAAAAATGTATAAATATGGTAACCATATGAACAAAAACATAAATATTCTTAAAAAAGTAAAAAATAAATTCATGAGCAAAAGCATCATTAAAATTTTATGTTAGATAAATAGGATTAAGATAGTATTAGAGAACTGAAAACAAGCATACCAGTAACATCACTAAACTTAAAAGGTATTCATATCACAAACATAAAAATGACTTTCAATTTCCTCAAAAAATGCAAATTTATAATTACATATTCTGGATAAAAATAGCTTTTTGAAGCTCTGTAGAATTGGCAAAAACAGACAAAAACTAGGAAAGTTAAACTCCCATTTCAAAACAGGTAAATTCAAATTGTATATGAATATATTAAAAAATTAAATTGAAGAAATATAGAAACACCCACAAGGAGTGGAAACAGAAAATAAGTCATTCAAAAGAAATAGGTTATATTGTGTACATAAAATTTGATGCTATAAAACATTGTGAAACAAAATGGTATATTCAATATACAATTTTTTAATATACTAGGATATTCAATAACCAAGGCTTGGAGACAAAACTAAGGAAGATAACAAAGCAAAACAATCAACATACTTGCCCTTGCTCTTCAAGTTCAGCCAGAATCCAAGACCGACAGGACCCAAGGTCCAAAAGGACCCTTCTAAAAGCTCCCTACAACTCTGGTAAACAGTGTGCTTTGTGCTAAAAGGAGGATCACTGAAGTGGGAAATGTCCCCATATACCCAAGGAAAGCCATATTGTCAAGTGAAGACCATGATCCATCCCCACAGAGGATATCACTGATAGAAGAAGAGAAAAAAGACACCTTGAGGAGCTAAGAAGCTCCTCATAAGGCCCCAAAATAACTCATGAGGATCCTAATACTTGATCTTGACAAATACATGCATGTTGTAAATAGATTAATTTTGATTGATGTGGGTTTTACTTTGACTTGGTCTAAAACACCTAGCAGGAAAGAATAAGCAATACAAGGGTAATTTAGTATTAATATCAAAACAGAGAAAGGAAGGTATCTTGGTTATTTTTGTGTTTCTAGGACACAATACCCAACAAGCACAAGTTAAAGGAGGAAATACTTACTTTGGCCCATAGTTTGGAGAATTTTCAGTCCATACTGGTAGGGCGGTGTGGCAGAGGGGCATAGCGGTGGAGAATTGCTCATGATGTGGCAGGCAGGAAGCAGAGAGAGAGATCAAGAGAGGAGGGTGCAGAATGTACATTAGGCCATGACCCTTGTGAACCACCTCCTTTGACCAAGTTCTATCTCCCAACATCACATTTAGTAATGCACTAATCCCCTGAAGAGTGTCACACACCCATGATCTAGTCACTTCCTCAGAGACCCATCTATGAGTGCATGAAACTTTGGGGAATGTTGGGATATGAACTATAGTACTAGAATAAATACATGAAAGGAGATTCCAAACATTGCAGCAGAGCCTGTAGCAGACTCCAGCCACTCTTAAAATATTTTAATCTATATCCATGAGTGGTCAGAATTCTCCTTCCCAGTAGCCATTCCAAAATGTTTCCTTCAGTCACGCTAGGTACATTGCCATCATGTTATCTAATGTATTTTCAAGTATCTTCAAGGCATAGATTTGTCTTCATATACAGGTGTGCCTATAGAATAACTGTAGCAATATAAATATTGTTCAGTAGCTACCAAGCTTTGTTGCCTCTGTGATATAAACTAAATTCATATGTTCATATTATTTGCATCTGGCCAGATCTGCAAAAGGTTTTCAGATCCACAAAATTGGATCAGACCCAAGTTCTGAGCCCTATAGTGAAAAGATTTTCATGGTCAAATTGTTATAAAGACCCAGATAAATTTATTTAGTCTATTTTTTTTGCTATAGTGATAATTAAATTAAGAGAAATTTAGATTTCTTTGATAAATATGGAGCTACTAAATTCTGTCTGTTGTATTTGGGCAAACAGTTCAAAACAAACAGAGGTTAATATTTAAGATAAAAGGTGTATGCTAAATTCTACTGACTTCTATCATTTTGGAAACCACATGCATCAACATTCTACTTTTAATTTCTGGCCTCTGTTTGAATAACATGGTAATAAAATACAGGTTAAGTGGCAATGACTTGCTAATATTCTTGTCCTCTTTTCCAGACCATCAAAAGATGATGGTTTAACAAACAATAAAATCTGTCTTCCTTTGTCACCTTTAAGTCAGTCTGGGTGAGATTTTTGATCCCTGACAAGGCAGGATTAATACCACTCCTCAGTCTGACACAGTCATAAGACAGACCCTTAACACTTTTGAATTGCTTGAGAATAAGAAATCAGGTTTTTGAGTGTGGTGAAGAGAGACAGGATAGGACAAATAAAGGCATGGAGGCAAGGAAAATCATTAAAAAACTTATACTTTTAAGATTGCAATTCCAGGACACAAAATTAGCAAGGTTATCCATATCAGCGTTCCCTGGGTTTGTTTACCCTTGTTTTTTTTTAGACCTTCCACCCCCAAATCATTTAAGGATATTTCAAGTCCATAAGGGAACTTAACTGATAAAGTGAAGGGGGTAAACTTAATTTTAAGACAAAGGAAATGATTGCGCATTCAAAGAATGTTTTTAGGCCAACCATCTTAGATCGCCCATCAAAAGATAAAAAATTGATTTTCCATTATGTTCCTGTGAGCGGACCATTCTTTTTTTCTGTAAACAAAGATGAGAGAGAAATTCATATAGATTAAAAATTTCCACAGGTTCTCACCACCAAGACCATGTAAGAGTCCCACCTCTACACTGTAGTGTGCCTCTCTGCTTTGAGAAGCCCACACTATTTCCTGGAATGTACACTTTTACATGTCTGCCTTATAAATGCCTCTAAAAAACTAGAATCCTTGTCGAGTGTCCCAATTTAATTGTCTCTTTCCTGGGGCTGTACAAATCTAAGTGAAAACTTGATTCCAAACTCAAAGTGTTTCTTCCATGAAATATCAGTGGTTTAAGCGAGAACTATGACACAACTAAGAAAGGATCTTCAAGTGGGGAGACTCAAGATAAACTTTGTCTAAATTTCTGGCTGATCTCTGAATTTAGTGTAATCGAGGACTCTTTAAAATGCTAGAAAAATTCAAAAGAATTTGCAGTTTCTATTCATCGTGGTGGAGATAATCTAGAGATTAAATTTAATCTAGTTAACTGCTAAAGCAAACAAGAGTCATCTAGAGGAAAACAGAAGCCATAGTTTCAGTAAAGCATCAATCACAACATTTAATAAATGCAACATTCAAAATTACTAGACAAATGAGAAAATATGACTCATTGTTAAAAGAAAAAGAAATCAATGTAAACTAAATCCGAGATGACTAAGATATTGGAACTACCAGATAAGAATTATAAAGTAGCCATTATAACTATGTGTAATAATGCAAAAATAAGTGTGTTCTTATAATCATGAACTAGTAGATGCTATCGTCACAGGAACAAAAGTGGTAAGAAAGGATGAACTAAATTACAGAAATGAAAAATAATGCTATTGTGAAAGTTCTCTGAATTAATGGCACAATGAAGGTGACAGAAGACATACTCAGGTAATTTGAGACAGACTCACAGAAATGATCCCATCTGAAGAAGAGAGAAAGTTATTACAAGAGTACATGAAGGGGCATCAATAACTTGTGATTGAACCTCAAAAAGCTTAAGGCATGTACAGTGGAGGTTTCAGAAGGAAGATGATGAAAAGAGAATGAGCCAGAAATGCCCTTATTTTGGAAAATAATGCCTGGAATTTCCTCAAATGTGTGAAAAGATGTCCATTTCAAACAAACAAGTGAACAAAAAAGAAGCAAACTTCCACCAGATCAATACACACGAAGTCATGCAGATAATTGAATAGTCAAGCTATCGAAAGACATTTTAAAGACATCAATAAAGGGAAAAATAGTAAGAACCATTCATGAGACCAATATGCCAATGATAGCTAACATTTTATGAGAGAATGGAGTCCAACAGAAAGTGGGAAGATAATTTGTAAACTTCCAAAAAATTAGTTAAAAAATCAGTCAAGTCAGTCACCGAATTTTATATCCAGTGACACTATGCTTAATATAAAATAAAAGCTTTTTTCAGTAAAACACAAACAACCCTAAGACACTTCATCACCAGCAGACTAGCATGAAAGAAAATGACAAATGATGTGCTTCATGTTGAAGAAAAATGATACCATTAAATCAGATTTTGGAGAAAGATTAAAAGTTATGGGAAATATTATGAGTCAATTGAAAAGATTTTTAATATCTTTAAAATGCACATGATATTAAGAAATATATTTTTGGTCTTTGTCCACATTTCTTGTCAGTAACTCCTGAAATCCTTTAACTCCCCTAAGAGATGTCTTTTTCTATACAAATAATATCCCTTCTAGCCTGCAGCCACTTGGTAGCTTCAGGGTGGCCTCCTGTCTCTGGAAACACCAGGGCAACATTAGAGGTTTGGATCTTTCAACCTCAGCCCCAACTGTAGATAGGAAAAGGAGATGAAGATTATGTTGATCACCACATACAAGAATTTAACCAATCATTCATATGTGATCAGACTTCTATAAAACTCCAAAAAGACAGAGCTGAGAAAATTTGCAGATAGTTAAACATGGAGAGGTTTCTGATGGAGGTTGGTGTGCCCAGAAAGATAGCAGCACCCAACACCCCTTTCCCTATACTTCATTTGGCACATCTCTTTATCTGTATCCTTCAGCATATTCTAAATGTTAAATTGATAAAATATAAGTGCTTTTCAGAGTTCTGTCTACAATTTCACCAAAGTAATCAAAACTGAGGAAGAGGATATAGGGATTCTGATTCATGGATTGCTCAGAGACACAAGTTAAAAATTGTAGGGCTTATGATCTGCATTTAGAACAGAAGGCAGTGTTGAGCACTGAATTCCCAAACTTGAAATCTGACATTTTCTCTAGAAAGCATTAGAATTAAACTGAATTAGAGAATACTCAATGAATATCCACAGCTTGATGCTAAGGAGAAATCTCACACTTTGTGTTATGATAGAATTTTGTGTTAATTGGGTAGTATGAGAGTAAAGAAAAAAAGAAGTCTCAATTTTTTTTAATAGAAGAAAAATGCAAATGACTTAAGGCAACAATAATAAGTTTCTATTATGCAAATGGTGGTATATGCATATGGAATACCTGTGAAATAAAGAATGGGGAGAAGTCAAATGAAATATTTATTATTTTTTCTTTTTTTCATTTTAAAAAGCAAAACTGAAAAAAAGGATAGAAATGATACAGAATTTTTTTAAAGTAGGGAATTAACACTAATTAATATATATTGTTATCTTAAAAGTAGTTGATCAGGTTACAAAATTCATAAATGAAAGTGATAAATCAAACAATGACAGGACAAACTACTTTTTGATGAACTAACAGAGACTAGTAGTATAGTTATCTAGCATATATATATATATATATATATATATATATATATATATATTTAAGTGTTTATGAACATACATATAATATTTTCATTTCTTTTTTCCTTTTGCCAATCCTAGTTGTTCTGTCCTTTTGAGCATTTTCTTTTGCTTTCATTGTTATAATAGCTATTGTATATTTTGAATTTATTACTCTTCCAGATTTCATTTTTTTATTATTTTTATAATTTATAAATGCAAGTTTGATTTTTTTCACTTATGAGTGTGGTCTCAAGTTGCTCCACTTACCCATAAAAGCCTCAAGATTATCCTTTTTATAGCTGAGTGGTATTCCATTGAATAAAATATCACATCTTTTTTATTCATTCTGTGGTTGATGGGCATTTTAATTGTTTCCAAGCTTTAGCTATTAGAAATTGTGCTGCTATAAACATGGGTGCACATATATTACTGTGACATGATATTTTCAATTTTTCTGGGAAAATATCCAGAAGGGAAATAGCTGGATTAAATGGGAATTCCAATCCTAGTCTTCTGAGAATTCTCCATACTGATTTCCAGAACGGTTACACCAGTCTACACTCCCATCAACAGTAGATCTGTGTTCTTTGTTCCCTGCAGCCTCAACAATATTTGATATTGGTTGATTTCTTCATGACAACTATTCTTTCTGGAGTAAAATAGAATCTCAATGCATTTCTGGAATGACCAGTGATGTTAAGTATGTTGCCATTTATTTATTTTCCATTTTTATTTCTTCATCTGAGAACTGTGTGTTCATCTCAGATGCCCATTTTTTAATTGGATCTTTAAATTTGGGAGGCCTTATGTTTTTCAATTCATTATATGTTCTAGATATAAGTCCTTGTCTGAGGGACGGCTGGCTAAAGTTCTTTCCCATTCTGCGAGTTTTCTTCTCACTCTACTGGTGATTTCTTATAAAGTAGAAAAGCTTTTTAATAATCCTAGTTGTTTATTCTTTGAAGTACTTCTAGTGCAGTTTGCATTTTGTTCATGAACTCTTTGTGTACCCCTATATCTTTAAGATTTCCACCTACCGTATCTTCTAGTAGATTGTGTTTCAGTTTTGATAATTAGATCTTTGATCTATTTTGACTTTAGTTTAGTGCATGCTGATAAACATGGGTCTAGTTTCAGTCTTTGGCATGTGGAGAGCCATTTTTTTCAGCATCATTTATTAAAGAGGCTGTCTTTCTTCAAGCGAACATGTTTAGCAGCTTTGTCAAAGATCAGGTAGCTAAGTGTCCTTGTAGTTATGTCTGCATCCTTTAATCTGTTCCATTGATCCTCAGTTTTATTTTTTGCCAGTACCAGGCTGATTTTATCACTGTAGATTTGTAGCATAATCTCAAGTCAGGGATTGTTCTGCCTCCTGCCTTGCCTTCGTTACCCAAGACTACCTTTGCTATTCTAGATCTCTTATGTTTCCAAATGAAATTTAGGAATGTTTTATCTAGATCTGTAAGGGATGTTAACAGCATTATGATTGGAATTGTATTAAATCTGTATAACAGCTTTGGGAGTATGGCCATTTTCACAGTATTGGCTCTTCCTAACTAAGAGCACGGGATATCTTTCCATTTTCTGACATCCTCTTCAATCTCCTTTGTTAGAGATCTATAGTTTTCAATGTATAGATCTTTTAAATCCTTCGTTAGTTTGATTCCTAAGTATTTCATTGTCTTGGACACTATCATGAAAGCTATCATTTCCATAATTTCTCTCTCAGTGAGTTTGTTGTTTGCATACAGGAATGCTATTGATTTTTGAGTGTTGACTTTGTATCCAGCTACACTGTTGAATTTGCTTATTAACTCTAATAGTCTTTTGATAGAGTTTTTGTGATCTTCTATGTAGAGTACCATAATATCTGAAAATAGTGATAATTTAACTTTTTCCTTTTGTATCCTTATTCCTTTCATTTCACTTTCTTGTCTAATTGCTGTGGCTAAAGTTTCCAGAACTTTATTGAATAGGAGTGGTGATAGTGGACATCCTTGCCATGTTTATGAATTTAAAATGAAAGCTTTCATTTCTGTTCACTTAGTATAAAGTTGGATGTTGGTTTGTCATAGATTCCTTTTATCAGATTGAGGTATACCATCAATTCCAAGTTTCTGTAGGGCTTTTTATCATGAACAAATGTTGGATTTTATTAAAAGCTTTTTCTGCATCTGTTGAGATAGATGATCGTGTGATTTTTGTCTTTGGCTCTTTTGATGTGGTATATTACATTTACTGATTTGTGTATGTTAAACCATCCCTGCATTCCTGATATAAATCCCACTTGGTCATGATATATGATCTTCTTGATGATTTGCTGAATTCTATTTGCCAATATTTTATTTAGAATTTTTACATCAATATTCATTAGGGAGATTGGCTTATAGTTCTCCTTTTTAGTTGTGTCTTTCTCTGGTTTTGGTATCAGTGTAATACTTGCCTCCAGGACTGAATTAGGGAAAATTGTTTCCTTTTTGATTTCATTGAAGTTTAAGGAGTATTGGCATTAATTCTTCTCTAGATTTCTTATAGAATTCAGCCATGAATCCATCAGGACTTAGGCATTTCTTTGTTGGTAAGCTTTAATCACATTTTCAGTTTCATTTGATGATACTGAGTTATTCAAAATTGTTATATATACTTGATTCAGCTTTGGTAATTCATAAATTTCTAGAAATCTGTCCATTTCCCATGTGTTTTTCATTTTATGTAAGTAACGGTTTTCAAAGTAGGTATTCATGATCTGAACTTCCCTGGGATCTTACTAATTTTACCCTTTTCATTCCTTATTGCCTGAATTTGAGTTTTTGTTTCTCTTTCTTGATAAAGTTGGTTAGAGGTTTTGCAATTTATGTATTCTCTCAAAGATGCAGCTCTTTGACTTATTAATTTGCCTGTATCATTTTCTTATTCTCAATGGTGTTAATGTCTTCTCTGATCTTTATAATTTCCTCTCTTCTATGAGCTTTGGGCTTGACTTGCTCTTCTTTTTCTAGAAGCTTGAGGTGTAGCATTAGGTTGTTTATTTGTGCTCATTCTGTTTTCATGATGTGACAGTTCATTGCATTGTATTTCTCTCTTGGGACAACTTTCTTTGTGTTCCACAGGTTTTGGTATATCGTATCTGCATTTCTATTAATTGTAGATATTGTTTAATTTCTTCTTTAATTTCATCTGTAACCCATTGGTTGTTCAAGAGGTTATTTAATTTCCATGTGTTTATGTAGGCTTTATAGTTTCTTTTGTCATTAATTTCAAATTGCAGTGTACTATGGTCAGATAATATGCATGGGATAATTTCAGTCCCTTTACATTTACTTAAGAATGTTCTATGGGTAATGCATGGTCTATTTTAGAGAATGTCCTATGTACAGCTAAGAAGAAAGTGTAATGTGATTGGGTGGAACAATCTTTAAACATCTACTAAGTCCATTTGTTTACAGATTTGATTTAGCTCTGTTATTTATTTTCTGACTTTTTGTCTAGTTGATGTGACAATGGGGTATTAACGTCCCCTGTTACAATTATGTTATTGAATATTTGTTTTTTCCTGTCTATTAGTATTTGTCTTATATAGCCAGGTGCTCCTGTATTTGCTACATATATGTTTATGATTGTTAACTCTTCCTCTTGAATTTTTCCACTAACAAGTATATAGTGACCTTCTTTGTCTCTTTTGATAATTTTTGGTTTGAAGTTCACATTGTCTGCAAGCAGCATAGCTACCGCTGTATTTTTCTGGGTTCCTGTTACATAAAATATTGCTATTTCCCTTTGACTTTTAGCCTATGAGTTTCCTTTTAAATCAGACATGTTTCCGGTATATAGCATATTGTTGGATTCTGTTTCTTGACCCATTCTGTCAACCTATTTCTTTTAACTGGTGAATTGAGACCATTTGCATTGATGGATATAACTGACATGTACTGGCTCAACTTGTCATGTTGTTTTCCTGTTTTTGTTTCCTGCTTTTCCCTCTTGTTTAATTGCTTTGCCCTGTCTGGTGGTTTCTTTCTGTTGTTGTTCTGGAAATGTAGCAATTTTATCTGTATCTATTATGCCTTTCAGTGAGTCTTTCTAGTTGGTTTTGTGGACATGAATGTCTTCACTTGTTCTTTGTCATGGAAGTATCTTATTTCATCAATTTTGAAAGATAGTTTTACAGGGTACATCAATCTGAGTTGAAAATTATTTTCTTTCAAGGCTTGAAATACCTTCCTCCAAGCTTGACTTGATTTGAGTGTTTGTGCTGAGAAGTCTGCTGTCATTCTAATAGGCTTTCCTTGATAGATGAAATGTGTCTTTTCCCAAAGAACTTTAATATATTTTTATGCTGGATTTCATGCATCTCAATTATTATATGTCTGGGTGTAGATTTATTTTAGTTATGATTGTTTGGCATTCTATATGCCTCAATTATTTCTAGAACTGATTTTTTCCTCATGTTTGGGAAATTTTCTGCCATTACTTCTGCAAATAGTTTACCAATCTCATTTGTGTTGACTCCTGTATTTTCATTGATGCCTATTAGTATCATATTATTTCTTTTTGCATTGTCTTGAATCTGTTGAATTGTCATTTCATGCTGTCTTCTTATTTTTAAAAGTTCTTTCCTCTCATGATTGCTAGCTGTGATCCTGTATTCAAGATCATAAGTTTTATCCTCAGTTTCATTCCTTCTATTGCCAGCTCTCAATAGCATTATCTATTTCCTGAATATCTCTTTGAATTTGTTTCATGCATTCTATCCTTTTTCTATATTATTTATCTAAGGTTTCCATCATTTTTCCATTTCATATACTGTTTTATGTATTTGTTCTCTAGCTATGATAGCAACTCCTTTATTAAGGTTCTCATTTCTTTCTTTACATAAGAGATTTTTTTTTCTACTCTAATTTCTTCTAGGCCTAATGGATTTGTTTCTTTATTTCACTTGCTATTTTTTCAGAAATTTCAGGTATCTGACTTCTCATACCATCTATTTTGATGTCTCTTGTACTTATTCCCAATGGACTGGACATTTGAGATTACATTTTGCTTTTTTGTTTTGTCATTTTCACCTTTTGGGTTAATTTTTTTGTCTTTTCAATCCCACTAGTTTCAACTGTTAGTCATATGTGTCTTAGGGTTCTACTGTTCGTTTGATGTTTGTCTATTGCTGGGTCCCACAATGAAGGAGATGTGCCAGTCACCTGAATTCCTCCTGAAGGGCCTATTGGGTGAGTCCTATAGTTTTCCTAGGCTGACTAGCCTAGGAGTGTTGATGTAAGTCAACCCTTACTTCTATTGTTACCATGACTTCAGGCTGTTCCAGGCAGCCAGAACTACCTGGCTACATTTTGCACCTACTGTGTCACTGGGTGTCTCATAAGCCCTTATGATTTCCTTCAGATTGAGGGAGGCTTTGTTGGCATTCTTCTCAATCCCCCTGGTGTTCTCTGTATGGAAGAAGGATTCATCTAAACTCTTGACAGATGTGTCAAGGTCCTACAGCTGAGAGGGAGTTCACTGCTACTCCTCTTTAGCCTTTGAGGTCCTCTATTTGAGGGCAAAACCCACCATACTGTCACACGCCTGACGAGGTCCTCTGTGTGAGTGAGGGGTTGCAGATTCTCCCACCAGCCCAAGTTTCTGCAGGTGTTAGAAGGAGTTGCTAATTGTCTGTGGGTTACTGTGGTATTTTGGTTTATAGGGTGAGGGGAGATGATCATGCCATGATGACCTGAAGACATGGGGCAAGGAGGAGGGCAGACTAGTGATCCTGCTGGCCCTTTGGTCAGTGGGGCAAGGAAGAGGTATGATTGTTGATACTGCTGGCCATTAGGTTTCTGTTGCAAGTAGGGGGTTGAGGCTGATGATCCTGCCAACCCCTAGGTCCACTGGGCAAGGAAGGGGGTGTAGCTGAAGATCCTGCCGGCCCCTAGGTCCATGGGGCTAGGAGGAGGGTAAGGCTGACAATCCTGCCGGTTACTAGGCCTGAAATATTTAATTCTTAATCATTATATTATGCAAATTATGACATTAATACATATTACACTACCATGGTCATTACAAAAACAATTTTAAATGATAGCTCAAAACCAATAGAAAGTTTAAAATGCAATTGTAAAACTACAATAAGCATAACAGCAGGCCAGATAGAAGAGACAAGAACAAAGACTGATGAAAGGAAAACAAAAACCAATATATTAACTAAATGTCAACCATATGAATAATTGCATGAAATAGAAATTGATTAATCTTCCCATTAAAAGGTAGAACTTATGAGAATGGACAGGGAAAAATGACCTAAATATAATATATATGCATAAAACAAAAATTATAAAATGTCAATAATTAAAGAATGAAAAAATCAATTAAGCATACAGATATTAATATTAATGTAAGAATCAAAAAAATCTAATTTAGACAAGCATAAATAATGTTACAAAAGTTTTACAGTGTTATCAAAAAGATATGTGACCAGATATATAGTATGTACACAGTAATAATGTATATATAATTGATAGACAAATAAATAAATAAAATGGTATATTCATAAAGTGCATTACCTCATTATCATTAAAATTATACATATATATGTGTATAACAATGATACTCTCCGCAACATGGATGAGTGTTATAAATTATGTTGTCGAAAAAGGAAAAGAAACCAAATTATGTTGAGTGACAAATATTTTATACAAAAGAATGCAGTACTTGCATATTTCAATTTAAAATTCTATGGCAGCACAAGACTGAATCACTGCACTCCAGGATGCTAATGGAGAATAATCACAAATTATAGCACAACTTGGTTAATTTAGCCACTTAGTGAGATACTGTCTCAAGAGAAAAGGGCTCAGTGCAAAGGACTAGTTTTATTCTTTGGTAGCATATAAATAAATAAACAAACAAACAAGTAAATAAATAACAGGCAATATTAATCTATGATAAAAAATAGAAATAGTATTGCCTCTGGTATATTGAAAATGAGAACCGGCAGTGAAAAGATACAAGAAATTTCTAGGGGAGACACCTTGATAAGAGTTTGAACATGGTTTTCCATTTGTCAAAACTTGTTGACTAGATTGTTCATTTCACTGTAAGTCAATTTATTTTGAATGAAGGGAAAAAATAACAGTGCAGATGTATTCTGATGTATGAAACTTTGAAGTAATTCAAAAACTACAGCACATTTTTATATTAAATAAATTGATGTATGAATGGATGTGTAGTAAAGCATAGAAAGCAAAACACTGGGGATAATAAAACCTCAATAGTGGGTATATGGATCTTCATTGTTCAACTTTTTCAAATTTTATATTCATCAAATAATATATAATCAGACAATGGGAAAAAACAAAAATGTCTTCCCCATACCAAATTATGAAAGTTAAAAAGAAAATCACTTTGTCAATGATTTTAGATAAATGACAAAACAAAAACTATAATCGAAAAAATGTTAAATTAAACCATCATATATCCTAATCTATAGCTTATAGTAGTTTTAAAAGGCATATTTACATTTTTTTTTTTTTTTTTTTTTTGGTAACTGAAGTCAAACTCAGGGCCTTGTGCTTGCCTGGCAGATGTTTGTGCTGCTGAGCTATGCTCCTGGCCCAAGACTTTTACAAACAAAAAGAGTAAGAGAGGGGAGAAGAATGGGGAAAAAATAAATAAATTGTATCATGTACAGGTACAAATTTCCTATGATGAATGTGATCATTATGTATATCTAAAATAAATAAAAGTTAAATCTTAAAATTAAAAATAATATTAAATTTAAATGCTGCTTCTTTTTAAAATGGTAACAAAAAGACATATTAACATTAAATATAACCAAGAGATAAACCTAGAAATCTTCTTGTAGTTGATTATTTTTCATAATGACAATAATTTAACAATTCATAGAAACATAGTAATTTATCTAGAGTCCCATGTGTTTCATTATGCTATACAATTAGACATCTAGAAACAGAGCTGATTTGATGTCTGTCTGAATTACTTTTACCTCTTCTTAGTTATTGGTATATAATGTGCATAATTTTGTAAAAAAGAAAATAACTACTGAGGCTGAGAAATGATGGAAATCATGACAGAATACTTAATACTTATAAATACAAAACATAAACTTATGTAAGACAGAAATTTTCCTGGGACTGTACAATAAGTAAAAACAATACTGCAGCACACAGAAATGAAATAGATTAGTTTCAAATCGATGTTCAAGGAAAATTATTGTCAACAAAAAAGGACCAGCCCCACATGTTTCCAAAAGAGTATTTTATCACCTGGTGGACATAATACGGATGATCCTAATTCTGCATAAAGCTTTCTGAGACCTTCAAAGCCTAAAAGAAAGGTGGCATATTACTTCTTATGAGAAAATATATCACTAATTGGTGCATGTGGTAGTAAGAGAAATTGAGGGGCTGGTTCATAGAGGTACAAGGAGCTCACAGCTAAGTGTTTGTTTTCAGTTTCAGAAGACATTGGGCTTGAATTTTTAAGATCCCTGATGTCACATCATGAGCTCTTCTTTCTCCTCTGTGATGCCCCTCTGCCATGGCACGCTGCACTGAAGCCAGCCAGTTATGGACTGAGACCTCTACAGACTGTGAGCCAAAACAGACCTTGCCTCTTTAAATTGTGGGAATTGTGTCTCTGTCACCAAAAAGTAACTAACACAGCAACTACTTCTCCACACTAGTTTAGCATTGTATGAGAATATTGATCAAATTGGAAAAGAAGAAATAAAATACATCAGTTATCAAAAAATATTTCTCTGAAAATGTTAGAAAATATACTACAAAACAAACATAAGAAACATTCTATAATCTGATAATACATAAAAATTAACCTATAAAATAATAGTTTCCAATCATATAAAAGTAACCAGTAAAAAGATACAAAGTAAAAAATATCTCATTTAAATTGTAGCAAAATATATCAAATACTTAGGAAAAATTTGACCAACCAATATGTAAGAACCTCTAAATAGAAAGCTTTAAAATATTATGCAAGACACAAAATAAATGTGGACAACTGAAAAAACATATATACATCTTGTTTTTGGATTCAGTGTCATGTGTATGTCCAATTTCTGTCAGATAATATATAAAATTACTAAAATTCCAATAAAATGCATAATTTTATTTTGTAGCCACATAAGTTGATTCCAAAATTAATTTGAAACATAATAAATGTGCAAGAATACATAGGAAATCTTGAAAGAGAAGCCTGGAATATGTATTTATCAGATACACATATCACAAAACTTCTGTAATCCAAACAGTTGTGGGTGGGCACTTGAAAAAACAGAAAGAGCCATGTAATGAAAGTCCAGAAGAAAACCATATACATACAAAAACTTAGTGTAGAATATAAGGAACATCTCAATTGTTGTATAAAACACAAGCTTATTAATAAATGTGTCTGGTTAACTGTATAGCCATTTGGGAAAAATAAAGAATTCTATGTCACAGTTTATACACACACACACACACACACACACACACACACACACAGAAATGTACTTCGATAGATCAGACATTAACTTAAAAATAAGAAAGGAAATATATTAATTCCTATTTAATCTGGATATAATTAAAGATGTTTTGCCTTTGTCTCAAAATCCTGATGCAATAAAAAAGTGCTGATAAATTCAACAGTATTAGAAAAATATTTTACTAAGGAAAAAAATTCAGTTAAATTATAAATTATGGTATGTTATAAAATATTTGTTTAATATTTATTCTAAGTGATAACTTCTGAAAAACATAGTAATCTGAAGCAATCAAGAAAAACAAGCTCAAAACAAAAGGATAAAAACAAAACATTCACATATGTTTATGTGCATTCAACTGTATGCATTTGTTTAGTTTTGTCAAAGAAACACTGGAAAGATAAAAAAAGAGATTAAATTTGTTGCCTTCAGAAAGTGTGGAAATATTAGGAAAGGTACAAATAGGAAAGATATTTTACTGAGTATTTTATTTGATTCAAATTTATTTAATATTTCATTGATTTGGCTTTTGGAATAATATTTTCTATTAAAAAGTAGTTAAGAAAGAGTTGCAAGCATCTAAAATTTAATACAAATAAAAAATAATTGCACATATAAATACGAGGAAGAAGAAAAAATTATCTATAGAAGTTTAACATGAAATACTCTATACAAAAATGATAGGGAACTATTCTTGATTAAAGTAAATTAGAGAGTGATTACAATGAAGTATATTGATTGAGAATTAGAGCTTGGAGGTGAAGGTAAATGGAACTTTATTAGAACAACTGGGGAAATTAGAATTTGAAAAATATATGATATTTCAATCTTAAATTCACTAATACAAAATGTTAGCTACTGTTATGGTTTGTGTCTAGATGTCCCCCAAACCCTCATGCTGGGGTGGGTCTTTGGAAGGCAGCTGAGTTTAGCATTTGCAATTGGTTTGTTTTTAGCACTGAGTTTGGTGGTGTGAGCCCTGCACCCATCCAGGGAGAGGTAGCCCAGTATCAGTATAAGGGAGGGAAGAAGCCATGCTCCCCCTTTTTGTCCTTTTACTCATTGCTTGGGGCTGCCAAGACTGCTTCTTGGCCTTGCCACCCTACCTTGGAGCCAGCTGATTATGGACTGAAATCTCTAAACACTGGAAGCTAAGTCAATCTTTCTTTCCCTAATTTTAAATGTCAGGTATTTTGTTTCAGCAAACAGAGAAAAATAACCAAGACAGTTACATAAAGAAAGCATTCTTCTTATGATCTATATAATTACTTAGAAGTGGTAGAATGCTAAAATTTAGTGAATCTAAATGCAAAATACTTCTTAGTAAATTTTCTTGGCAATTTTTTTAAACTGGGAGAAAATTCAGAGAAGTCATCTAAATCTTTATATTCAAAATATTTTGCTTGTTTCAAATGTTGAGTAAAATATTGTTCATGGCTTGGTTTGCTGTGACACACCTGTAATTCCAGTTACACCAAAGACTAAAGCACGAGTAGCACAATTTCAAAGCCAACTTGGGAGATTTAGCAAGACCCTGTCTCAAAATAAAATTAAAAAAATAATAATAGTCATGGCTATGGAGATAGATCAGTGCTATATTTCTTACCTAACATAAGAAAAGCCTTAGATTCAATCTTCAGTTTCAGTTCCAGAAGAAATATATATATTGCTTTTGCCATATAGAGAGGTGTATAAGTGAAGTGTTAATCTGTAACCTTTTGGACATGCACTATACTTGAGAACCAGGATAAAAATAACAAATAGATTTCAGCTTGGACAGACATTGGAAGTAAAAAATAAATAAGCAAACAAATAGGATTACATCAAACTAAAATGGTTCTGGAGACTGCAAGAAGCAATGGATATGAATGAAAATACAAAATACAAAGTCAGAGAAAATACTTGTAAATCTCCTCTGTGTTCATTAGCTTTTTACCACTGCGATGATAGGTTTGACCTCAATGGTTGAAAGAGGAAAAGATCTACTTTGGTCTGTGGTTTCAGCCCATTCAGCTGGTTCTATTGCTGAGGGCTGAGCAGAAGCAGAACATCATGAAAAAAAGGGCATGATAGAGCAAAATTTCTTACCTCATGGCAGCCAGGAAGTGGAAAAAAAGGGGGAAAAGCTAAAGGAATAAAATGCCAAGGGAGAGATGTAGTTCCCACGTTCACATCCCTGTGACCCACTCCCTTCAACCAGGCCCTGTTTCCTGTTTCACCACCTCTCTCTATTGCCATCAGATAATGACCTTATCAATGGATAAATGTACTGATGAGTTAGAGGTCCCATGATCCAGTCACCTTCTTAGCGCCTTACTTCTGATAACATAAGAATGTTGGACAACACTTTAGAGCTAAACAATAACAAGGTGTGATAAAGGGTTAATGTCTAGAATGTATAAAGAATTCCCAAACCGGAATAACAAAAAGTAACAATACAGATATACACATTATAAAATGTACATTGACCAAAAATAGACATTTCTTAAAAGAAGACATACAAATGGTCAATAGACATATGAAAAATGTCCAACATCACTAGTCATGAAGGAAATGCACATCAAAATCACAATGAGATTATCACTTCACCCAGTAAGACTGGCTATTGTAAGAAACACTAAAGATGACAAATGATGATGAAGATGCAGAGAAAACAAAACCCTTGCACTCTGTTGGCTGAAATGTACAGAGTAGAAATGTAGTTATGGAGAAGAATATGATACTCCCTTGAGAAATACTGAAGACAGAACTATCATGTTGCAATCCCAACAGTTGTCCATATACAAAGACAAAGAAATTGATAAACTCAAGAGACATCTGAATTCTCATGTTCATTCTAGCATGATTCATGCTATCCAAAAAATGGAAACAACTGCAGTGTTCATCGACCAATGACACTGACTGAAGAAAATATTGCACAGACAAAGAGAATGAAATCTGGTCACTTTCTATAAGGTGAAGGGAACTGGAGTTCATTATGTTAAGAGAAATAAGACAGGCATTAAAGGACAAGTCCTGAATGATCTTACTCATATACAGGATCTAGAAAAGTTGATTTCTTGGAAGTTGAGATTAGAGGCAGAGATCAGAAGCAGAACAAATTAGGGAGGAAGAAAGAATGGAGAAAATTTGATCATTGGCTTCTAAGATACAGATAGATAAAGTAAGTTTTAGTTGCAGAAACTCAGAATAAAGTATATACAATTTAAGTGCTAGTGTTATCACCCAGTAGTGTGACTGTGGTTAACAATAATGCATTACAGATTTCAAAAGCTAGAGGAAAAATTTGAATGTTTTATGATAAATGTTTGAGGGCATACATGTGTTTAATCTGATTTAAACATTATACAATATACACATATATTGAAACATCATATGTCACCTTATTAATATGTAATTTTATGTTTTTCTATGTCAGTTAAAAGTAAATTTCAGAGAAGCAGATTTATTATGAATATTCCTATACAACACACTGATTCTTAACATTCTCTAAACTATAAATCTTGTATTCAGAATACAATTTTGGCATGGGCTTTCCATATTTCTAGAAGGGAATTCCCTTCCTCAAAAAAAAAAAAAAAACCAACATCTAGGAACCAAGAATCAAATGGGATTATCAAGGATAATGTATGCTTCCATGGTACTTGGCAGTATTAGACTTGGTGAGAGAAATGGAATGCTATTCTCTCTCTCTCTCTCTCACGCACGCGCCTGTGGGCATGCTCTCACTCTTGCTCTCTCTCTGGCTCTCTCCTGTGTAATTGCATTGATAAAGGAGAGATGGTTCTATTTCAGACATGCCTTCAAATGTAAATGACTAAAGTACAGGGTGGGCATCTTTAAGTCTAGGACTTCTAGGACTCTCAGTGGTGAGGGAGAGTATGGCAGGCATGGCACATGCCATAAGAAACCTTCTCAAGGTTGGCCATGTGCTAGATTTCTGGCTAATGGGATGAAAGTGTCATGCTATTTGGAATTTCTTATTTTCCTTGGCTGGGTTTGATCAATGGCAAGAAGCTCTACAGTCACCTTGCAACCATGATGTGGAGCAGGGAAGTCATTCCTGATTGTGAATTACTGAACTGACCTGCAGTTGACTACTTTTGAACTTTCTGGGTTTTTTACTCTTTTCTTCTCTTGCTAGTTGTCTCAGTTCAACTCACTGAACCAGGAAGTTGTTGCAAAAATTCAGGATAAACTATGTATAAATTAATACCCCTGTATCCCTTCCCTGGAGAACATATGAGACCAACATACACAGTGCTAACAAAGATAAAATATAGTCTTAATGAGTATAAAATAAAAGTAACACAAATGTAGAATATATTGATTTGTGTAAAGTGAAAGGAACAAGCAGACTTGAGCGACCTCAAGGAGAGAGAAAAGGCATAGTGGGAATTTAACCTGGACCACAGTTTCCCACGTCAATCACCTGGAATCATTAAAGGCCAAGATGTGTAAAGTAAGGCAGAGATGGTGAGGAAATGATCTCTTTATGAATAAGGCCGAAGGGAGAATATACTGAACAGATGTGTTCCAAATGGTAACTTTTGAACAATTTTCTCAAAATTATACTGTTTTCTTTAAGAATGTGAAGGTTGTGGACATTCTTCAGATTAGTTAATAAAATATAAGTTATTACATGATAACTCAAAAATCTCCTGATGAGGACAGTTGATCCTGAGAATTAGCCAATGTGAAAGTTCTTGCCAAAGCAAACGTGGCATTTGGCTCCATCACAAAGGTATCTCGTAGATGCAAAAGCATCTGCTCTTCTACTTACTGCATATGTTAAAATAAAAGCTGTTGGATAAAATATTTATAAGTATCGCTTCTACTGGTGCCTGGATGGAAATAAAGTGGAGAGAAACCACATTTCTAATAAATATATAAATAGCTACTCAATGACTTCCCTTTGACATGAATATCATTCATAATTCCTTATTCTTTTTCAACATGTGCCTTCTTGTCAGGAAATTTCAATAAAAATGTCCTAAGTCTCTTAGTTTCAGTGTCCAAAATAAATAGACTCTGTCAACATAGATGGCAGCAATCAATTGGTTGGAATTTTGTCTTTTTAAAGGAAATACAGTGTTAACCCAATCATCTAATAGTCAATCTGTTAAACATGTGTTCTGTGCCATATATTGGCATCAATACCACTGACAGAGAAGCAAACTTGACCCTCTCAAAACTTAACAGTAACTGATTTATTCTAAAAGTGGCAATAAACTTTAAAAATGTGTTTAGGCCTTTTTAAAATGTACATAAATATAGATAGGTTGGAGCTTACCTTGAAGGCAAACGTACTTAAGAAAAATTAATTAAAAACAATTTTCCATTTAGTTAATTTCCTTTAAAAATGTCAACAGACAGATCTCCCTTTTAATATAGCACACAATTTTTAAAATTCTACTTTCCTTGTCAAAGACTTTCATCCGGACTTACTTTCATTTTGTGTACACACACACACACACACACACACACACCTGTGCTCACATTTACCATCCTTTTACCCAGTCTCTCAGTTCTTTATTGCATGGATCATCTCAGTGACTCTGGATTGCCTATTTGTTGAGTGGTGGATTGGTTACTGAAATATCACACATATTTTTGTCAGCACTTTGTAAAAGACAGCAAGATATATTTTTATAGTATCTTTTCTTTTTTATTTAAAGAGAAAAAACAGAAAAAGGATAGAAATATTACATAATTTCAAAAAAAAACAGTAAGAAATCACTATACATTAAAATAAATTATACATTGCTCTTTTAGAAATAGTTATTCAAGTTACAAAATTAAAGCACACAAAGTGGACACTCAAGCAGTGAGACTGCAAACAGACCTGTTCAACAATCCAACAAGAACTTAGAAATAGGGTTATCAATCCTACACACTTAAATATACATGCAGCTATATCTTATATAGCACTTCCTATTTCCTCTTTTTTAGATTAGCAATTATAAATTGTTAAAATTTTATTTAAAGAGAAAAAAAAAGCAAAACAGACAAAAGGGTAGCAACAATACAAATTCTAAAACAAAGAAAGAAAAACAAAGTAAAAAAAGGAAAAAGAAAAACCCACTAAGAAATCACTAGTTTATAAATTACATATTGTCATCTTGGATGTAGTTATTCAAGTTACAAAGTTAAAGGATACACAGTAGACATTCAAACAGTGAGACTACAAACAGTTCTGCTCAAAGATCCATCAAAGGTTCAGCAATATGGTCATCTATTTTACACACTCAAACTTACATGCAGTTATATCCCTTAGAGCACTATCTTTTCCTCTTTTTTTCAATAGCAATTACACATTTTGGTTTTATTACTCTTGTAGTTCTTATCTACTTTTTACACTAGAGACACAATGTGATATTTATAAATATGATTCTTACTTATTTCACTGATGAGGATAGTCTCAAGTTGTCTCCATTTACCTATGAAGGCCTCAAGATCATCCTTTTTTATAGCCGAGTAATATTCCATTGCATAAAAATGCCACATCTTTTTCATCCACTCTACAGTTGATGGGCATCTTGGTTGTTTCCAGGATTTAGCTATCACAAATTGTGCAGCTATGAACATGGGTGCACATATATCACTGTGATATGAACTTCTCAGTTCTTCTGGGAAAATACCCAGGAGGGAAATAGCTGGATTGAATGGGGCTTTCAATCCTAGTCTTCTGAGAAATCTCCATGTGGATTTCCATAATTTCCATAATGATTGCACCAGTCTACGTTCCCACCAACAGTGGAGCAGTGTTCCTTTTTCCCTGCAGCCTCGCCAACATTTGTTATCAGTTGATTTCTTGATGGCAGCTATTCTCTCTGGAGTGAGGTGGAATCTCAATGTTGTTTTAATTTGCATTTCTCGAATGACCAGTGATGGTGAACATTTCTTCATGTATTTATTTGCCATTTGTACATCTTTCTCTGAGAACTGTGTGTTCATCTCAATGCCCATTTTTTGAGAGGGTCTTTCAATTTGGGGGGCTTGATGTTTTTCAATTCTTTATATGTTCTGGATATAAGTCCTTTTTCCTGAGGGGTTGCTGGCTAAAATTCTTTCCCAGTCTGTGGGTTTTCTTTTCACTCTGTTGGTGATTTCTTTTGAAGTGCAGAAACTTTTCAATAATATGAGATCCCAATTGTTGATTCTTTAAAGTGTTTCCTGTGCAGTTGGCATTTTGTTCATGAATTCTCCGCCTACCCCTATGTCTCCAAGATTTCTACCTACCTTGTCTTCCAGTAGATTTAGTGTTTCTGTTTTAATATTGAGGTCTTTGATCCGTTTAGACTTTAGTTTTGTGCATGGTGATAGACTTGGATCTAGTTTCAGTCTTCGGCATGTAGAGAGCCAATTTTTCCAATACCATTTATTAAAGAGACTATCCTTCTTCCAGTGGACTTATTTAGCCCCTTCGTTAAATATCAGGTGGCTGAGTGTCTTTGTAGTTGTGCTTGCATCTTCTAATCTGTTCCATTGATCCTCAGGTCTATTTCTTTGCCAGTACCATGCTAATTTTATCACTGTGGCTTTATAGTACTGTTTCAAGTCAGGAAATGAGATGCCTCCTGCTTTGCTTTTGTTGCCCAGAATTGCTTTTGTTATTCTAGGTTTCTTCTGTTTCCAAATGAATTTTAGGAGTGTTTTCTCTAGATCTGTGTGGTATGTCAATGGTATTTTGATTGGGATTGTGTTAAACCTGTATAACTGTTTTGGGAGTATGGCCATTTTCACAATGTTGGTTCTTCCTAACCAAAAGCAAGGAATATACTTCCATTTGCTAATATCCTCTTCAATCTCCTTTTTCAGTGTAGTATAATTTTCAGCATATAGTTCTTTTACATTTTTAGTTAGGTTGATTCCTAAGTATTTCATTTTTTTAGATGTTATTGTAAAGGGAGATATTTCCAGAATTTCTCTCTCAGTGAGTTTTTTGTTTGTGTACAGGAATGCTATTGATTTTTGAGCATTGACTTTGTATCCAGCTACACTGCTGAACTTGTTTATTACATCTAGTAGTGTTTTAATGGAGGTTTTTTTTTTGTCTTCTACATAGAGTATCATGTCATCTGTAAATAGTGATAATTTAACTTCTTCCTTTCCTATCTTTATTCTTTTTATTACTCTCACTTCTCTGATTGCCCTGGCTTGTGTTTCCAGAACTATATTGAAAAGGAGTGGTGAGAGTGGACATCCTTGTCTTGTTCCTGATTTTAAAGTGAAAGCTTTCAGTTTCTGTCCATTTAGTATAACGTTGGCTGTTGGTTTGTCATAGATGGCCTTTATAAGGTTGAGGTAGATGCTGTGTATTCTGAGTTTCTGAAGGGTTTTTATCATGAACATGTGTTGGACTTTGTTGAAAGCTTTTTCTGCATCTATTGAGATGACCGTGTGATTTTTGTTTTTGGCTCTGTTGATGTGGTGTATTACATTTACTGATTTGCGTATGTTAAATCATTCTTGCATTCCTGGAATGAACCCCTCTTGCTCATGATGTATAATCTTCTTGATGATTTGCTGCATTCTATTTGCCAGTATTTTATTGAGAATCTCTGCATCAATGTTTATTAGTGAGATTGGCCTATAGTTCTCTTTTTTGGTTGGATCTTTCTCTGGTTTGGGTATCAGAGTAATACTTACCTCCAGGAATGATTTAGGGAGGATTGCTTTCTTCTCAATTTCATTTAAGAGTTTAAGTTGTACTGGCATCAAATCCTCTCTAAATTTCTTGTGGAATTCAGCTGTGAATCCATCAGGACCTGGGCTTTTCTTTGTTGGTAAGTTTTTAATTACATTTTCAGTTTCAATAGCTGATATTAGGTTGTTCAAAATTGCTATATCTTCTTGGTTGAGCTTTGGTTGTTCATATATTTCTTAAAATCTATCCATTTCCTCGGTGTTTTCCACTCTATGTGAGTAGAGATTTTCGAAGTTGATATTCATGATCTTTTGAATTTCCATGGGATCTGTAGTAATTTCCCACTTTTCAGTTGTTATTGCATGAATTTCGGTTTTTTTTTTCTTTCTCTTGGTAAGGCTAGCTAGAGGTTTTTAAATTTTGTTTATTCTCTCAAAAAAAGTTTTTGATTCACTAATTCTTTGTATTGTTTTTTTAGTTTCAATTGCATTGATTTCTGCTCTAATCTTTACAATTCCCTCTCTTCTATGAGCTTTGTGTTTATCTTGCTCTTCTTTTTCTAGAAGCTTGAGATGGAGCATTTTTGCTCATTCTGGTTTTTTGATATAACAATTTATTGCTATATATTTCCCTCTTAAGACCGCTTTCTTTTTGTCCCACAGGTTACAGTATGTTGTTTCTGTATTTTCATCGAATTGTAGGTATTGCTTTATTTCTTCTTTAATTTCATCTGTAGCCCACTGGTTGTTCAAAAGGTTGTTATTTAATTTCCATGTGTTCATGCAGGTTTTGCAATTTCTTTTGCCATTAATTTCCAATTTCAGTGCACTATGGTCAGATATTATGCATGGGATGATTTCAATATCTTTGCATTTACTTAAGAATGTTTTATGGGATAATATATGGTTTGTTTTGGAGAAAGTCCCATGCACAGCTGAGAAGAATGTGTATTCTGATGTGGTTGGGTGGAACACTCTGCAAATGTCTACTAAGTCAAATTGCTCACAGGTATGATTCAGTTCTGTTTTTTCTTTGCTGACTTTTTGTCTAGTTGATCTATCTCTTTGTGACAATGGGCTGTTAAGATCTGTTATATTTGTGTTCTTGTGTATTTGGTTTTACATGTACATTAGTATCTATCTTATATAGTTGGGTACTGCTGTATTTGGTGCATATATATTTATAATTTTTAGTTCTTCCTCTTGAATTTTTCCACTAATGAGTAAGTAGTGACCTTCTCTATCTCTTTTAATCATTTTAGTTTTGAAGTTCACATTGTCTTCAAATAGAATAGCTACCCCTGCTTTTTTCTGGGTTCCTATTTCATGGAATACTGTTTTCCATCCTTTGACTTTTAATCTATGAGTTTCCTTTTGGGTCAGATGTGTTTCTTGCATACAGCATATTGTGGGATCCTGTTTCTTGATCCATTCTGTCAATCTCTTTCTTTTATAGGTGAATTGAGGCCATTTTTATTTATGGAAATCACTGATATGTACTGGCTCAGCTTTGCCATGTTATGTTCCAGTTGTTTCTTTCTGCTTTTCTCTTTATTTAATTGCTTATCCTACCTGGTGGTTTCTTTTTGTTGTTATTTTGGGGATAGTGGTCATTTTTATCTCTGTCTTGTATGTCTTTCAGTACTCTTTCTAGGGTTGGTTTGGTGGACATGAGCTTCTTCAGTTGTTCTTTGTCATGGAAGTATCTTGTTTCTCCATTAAATTTGAATGAAAGTTTTGCTGGGTACTTCAGTCTAGGTTGAAGGTTGTTTTCTTTCAGGGCTTGAAATACCTCACTCCAAGCTCTTCTTGACTTGAGGGTTTGTGCTGAAAATTTTGCTGTGATTCTAATGGGCTTTTCTTGATAGGTGTGTTGTGTCTTTTCTCTGGCAGCTTTTAATATTCTGTTTTTATGCTGTATGTCTGCAATCTTAATTATTATGTGTCTGTGTGTGGAGTTATGTTGATTGTTACTGTTTGGTATTCTATATGCCTCACTTATCTGCATATCAGATTCTTTCCTCGTGTTTCAGAAATTTTCTCCTATTATTCCTGTAAATACATATGTTATTTGCCTGGACTCCTGTATCTTCACTAATGCCCATTATGCTTATATTGTTTCTCTTGGCATCATCATGAAGCTTCTGGATTGTCATTTCATGCTGCTTTATTATTCTTAAAAGTTCTATCCTTTCCTGATCACTAATTGTGATCCTGTCCTCAAGCACCGAAATCTTATCCTCAGCTTCCTTTAGGTGGTTCTGCATGCTTTCAATAGAATTTTTTGTTTCTTGAATGTCTCTTTGAGTTTGTTTCATGAATTCTGCTTGTTTTCTACATTGTTCATTCAAGGTTTCAATCAGTTTCCCGTGCTCATGTACTTTTTTCTCTATTTCTTCTTTATCTGCATTCAACAACTCCTTTACTAAGGTTGTTATTTCTATCTTTACATGGGAGAGTATTTCTAATTTGATTTCCTCTATAGCCTGATGCAGTTGTTTTTTTATTTCACTGGCTATCTTTTCAGAGATTCCCAGTGTGTTACATTTGGGGTCCTCTATTTCAATGTCTCCTGTACTTGCTTCTGGTGAACTAGATGTTTGAGACTGCATTTTGCCTTTTTATTTTGCCATTTTCAGTCTGCCTGATGTTTTCTATGTGTAGGAGGGGGTCACAGACACTCTTTTCAGACTCACCAAGTCTCACAGTTATTTGGAGGGGGTTTTACTACTGGCCCCATTTACCCACTGTAACCTCTATTTTAGGGGCATACTCACCACACTGACACAGTTAATCCACTGCAGTCCAAGGTTCGCTGCCTGGGAGTGAAGTTCCAAGTTTTTTCACACTGACTGCAGCCTGCTGAGGTCTTCTGATGTTCCCAGTGGAAAGGTGGGCTCAGCAGAAGCAGTCCAGGGCAGTTTTCAGCCTGGGGTGGGCTTCTGCAATGTTCCCAGTGGCACAGTGGGCCCACAGGGGAGGTTCCAGGCAGCTTAAGTCTGAGGTGGGCGTCTGCGATGTTCTGGGTGGCTGGGCGGGCCCACGGGGGAGGTTCCAGGAAGCTTACCTATCTTTTCTTTTTACAAACCAATCTCATTAATTTTCTTTCTTGTCTGAGTGGGATTTATATAGGATCACTGCAGGAATCTTTCCAAATTCAGCTTTGTATTGCCCACTCTGATTCCTCACAGAAATTCTAGGAAGTTAAAGTATTTGATGGGAAGTGGACAAAGAGACATGGGTCTGTTCTTATTTTAAAGTTAGTCTCAGAAAAGCATTGTTTAAGAAACAAGCAAAATAAGTAAAATCTGGCAACAAAATTGTGACTATGAGCACTTTGAATCTAAAGTATAATCCTTCCTCAAAGTTTCACTAAAGGTATTACAATGACAGTGTTTCTCAAATTTTCTAATCTGTTTTTTCCAATTTTTTGTTATTTATTTCACTTGCCTATCAACTGTCCCTTTCCTTTTTTCCCCAAATGTCATCTCTTGATTTTCTCACCCTGTAAATCTCTCCTTTTACCAAATCTCCATATCCTTCCTGGGCCTCTTCATCCCTACAGTACTTTCACTTTTATAGTTATGGCCAATTTCTGCTTATTAGCTTTTAGATTATATAGTTTTTCACTTTATTACTTTAGCTCTTTCCAATAAAGGAAGCCCTGCTTGGTAAAATGCTTATACCTTATTAACATTTCTTTTTTTTCATGTCACAGTTGAGATAACAGGGGTAAGTGTGAGGGAAGAAGTGACATTTCTCATTGGCTGCTGAACACTGAGAACCACATTAGGTGATCTGTGTACCTTATGTCACTTACTGGAAGTTTGGGTTTCAGAACTGTTAAGTGTACTTTCCTTTAGGGGCCAAGAATTTTGAGTGGATTAGGGATTTAAGAAGTCTTCATGTCAATACTCATACCAAGGAATCAGCAGTTTAAAGATAAGATTTTAGCTTTTTACTTTATCACATTGAATTGATGTATGATTATATTACTCTTCCAAGGTAAGTGTGACTTGTGAATAAACCTGTCTTCCATGTGGGTCCTTTAAATCTAGCACATTCTCTCATAGTGAATAAAATGTAAAGATGTAAAGGAGGTGTAGCTAAAAGTACTTCTGAAATCCACTTTCCTGTGTGCAAAATAAATATAAATGCCAATGCATTATTATTATTCAGGCCAAAATACTTTTGCTAAGACACACAAGCTATTGGTTGATTAAAAGTGGTTGTTTTAAGTCTATAACAAACAAACAGTCCATTCAGATATTCCTAAAAAGATTTGTGATACCTCAGAAAAAATGGTGCATTTTATCCACCAAATTACTAATTTTTGTGAGCAATTACAAGACTCCTGTGCTTTGTGGACAGGGAATTTTACATAGTAAACATACAGAAGGATGTGTATTATATATTACATGGTAGGTAAAAATTCCCTTATAAAAACAAAGCAAAGAAAAATGAAGAACAAGAGTGGACAGTTTGCAGTTTTAGACAGGGTATTCAGTGGATCTCATCGGTGAAGTAATAGCTGAGTGCAGACTGGAAAAGGTTGAAGAGCAAGCCATAGACTTCTGCAGGAAGGGAATCCCCACTGAGTCCTTTCAGGAAAGGTTTCGAGATGAGCACAGGCTCAAAAGACAGGATGAAGTACAGCGGACAGAGGTCAGATAGGCAGGAAGGACCAGGTCAGCATAGGGCTGATCTCACACTAAAGGGAGGGAAGTCAGTACAGTGTTTTCAATAGACAAATGTTTGGAAAGAATCAAATTGGGTACTTGCGCAGAGAATAGCTTTTGGCAGCGGGAACACAGACATGTTTAATAAGCTACTGCCATAGTCCACGAGGGAGACACGTGACCATGAAACCTTGGAAATGACTTTGAAATGCATTCTAACATGTGACTATGAAAAATAATATTCTGCATGGAGGAAGGGAGTGTACTGGAGTTAGGTACAGGGAAGATCATAATAGACCTGATATATGTGTCAATAACTGACAATCGTACAGTTTGCTTTTGAGAATGAGAGCAATGATGTAGCCTAATGACCTTAGAGCAACTGTGAATGGTCTCATGCATAGTCATAGACTTAACTTTAATGCTCGAGGGATAAATACAGTGCTAGGTGGTCAGTAGATGCTGCAAAGGACAAAGTAGTTTCAGGAGATAGTTTTGCATATTTTCAATACTTATCTCTGAAGTCTCTCTATCCCTCTGTCCATTTTGCACATCTTCTCTTAATTGACTGTCATTTAATGTTTCATAGAGGATTCTTGGTCTTTGCAATAGGAAGCAGTGGGTTGGACAGGCTCGCAACTAAAACTGTAGGATGACTTGAATTGTTCCTTGAAGTACCAAACACCTGGTATATACAACTTAAAGTAGACACAAGTAGGTATATTGGAAAATTAAGATGTGCAAATGTTAATTGCAAAGGAAAGCCACACATTTTTTGGAGGGAATTCTCTTATGGGAGGCCTTGCAAGGTCCTGACTCTTTTGCAACAAATTCTACCCAAGAATGTAATTAGTATTATTAAATCTCATCATTGTATGTACAAGTCATGTTGAAATTTGTGTACTGCTAAGGTACACAGAGACTTATTGGATAAAGGGAGATACAAAATAGAATGTGGTAGCAAAATGGATTGTCTTCTCGAAACCAGAATATCTTTCCTAATGATCAGGTGTACACACACACACACATACACACACACAGAATTTTCTGATTATCAGTTTTCTTGTTTGTAAAAGTGAGCAAAATAAAATTATCTCAAAAGCCTATTCTCATTATAATATTTTGTCTTTTGGTTGAATACGATCCCATGGCAGGCTTACACCTCAAATATCTAAATTTCCTCTGAGTTTTCTCACTTTTTCCATGTACTCCATCCACTTATTAATGTTCTCTGTCTCTCATCCTCCACCAAATTTAGACAAAAAAGTTACAGAAGAAAATGTTTAGCAGTTTCCACGCTAGAGTCTGTTTTCCAAGAATCTGAGTAACACTAAGTTTGGGGGACAGGAAAGAGGGAAAAAATTGCAAGTTGTATGAGGGAAGGAAGAATGGAAAGTATGAAAGCATTTCAACATGTGGTGAGTTGAGGTAGGAAAAGGACCATTTTTATTTTTTGTCTTTTGCTATTATTTTTTTTTAAATTCTGCTTCCAGCCATGAAGTGCAGTAATAAAACTTGTTTGCTGTATCTTCTAGCACAGGCTCCTTTTTCTCCCATGAATTTATTCATCTTTTGTGGAAAATGTGCCTTTCCACAGCCATGACCACATGGAACTCTTTCTTCTGACGCTGACTTGGGTATTTCATCTGGGGCCAGAGCATGAGAAAATGCATTGTCTCCTCCCCCAGTTAAAACATATCGATCTCTCCGGGGAGGGCAGCAGAAGACATAAAGCAGGTTGCAACCCTCTGTTAATGTGGGAATATAACAGACTGCTGGGAAGATTAGTAAAAGAACAATCTGATTGTAGTAGTCAGTTTTTGTTGCTACGATCAAATGCTTGACATACACAACTTGAAGAAGGAAATATTTTTTGTTTTGTTTTGTTTTTCTCAGAGTTTTAAGAGAGGCTGTGCATAGTTTTCTGGCCCCAAGGCAGAAACAGCACAGTGGAAAAATGTGGTGGAAGATAGTTACTCAGTTCCTGGCCGTCAGAAAGCAGAAGAAAGCTGGAGTCAGGGAAAAGAATCCACACTTCTGGTTCACACACACACACACACACACACGCACACACACACCTGCTTCTTCTGACAGGATCCCACTTCCTCAGCAACGATGACATCAAAAGATTAATCCACCAATGATTACAACGCACCCGTGTTCCAATCACCCTCCAAAAGAGCCACCTCTAAACACATGTAACTCTGGAGGATATTTTAGAACTGAACCATAACACTGACAGAAGATACTCATATTTATTAGTTACAAATAGCTTGAAGGTTTTAAAAGATATTCATATGGCAGGCATTTCATTATACTATGAATTGAATACAGGGTCTTCTTTCTGAACAATATGAGTATACACACTCCTTTGTCTCTTTTTTGAGACATGGTCTTATTAAATTGCTGGAATGAAACTTCCTATCCCCCTGTTTCATCCTCCCACATCAGAGATTACAGACATGGACCACCATGCTCAGTTGAAGATTGCTTTAAAATATAAAGAAATTAGTAAATTGGTAGCGCTTGGCTGCTTTAAAAATGCTAACAAGTCTAAATTAATCTCTCAATAGTTATTTGACTCTAGGAAATAACATCACTTTCTTGGACATCAGCTTTTTCATTTATAAAATGCATCAATTGGAATAGACAGTCTTTTAGATCCATTCTATTTGTGAAAATTTCTGGCAATGTGAATGGAATCCAGGAAAATATGGTCTGTAGCAAGGATGATGATTTTAGCGTACTGCATGTGGGCTCAATATGGCCTTCTATGTACTGTTTTTGTTTTATATTAAATTAAGGGTAAGTTCAACCCTTAATACTGTAGAATGTTGTTGCTTAAATATATTCAAAGTGTTAATGCAGGAAAAAATATACCAAAATTACATGAATGGTTCATTTGAGAAGTAAGTTTGTGGAATAATGTTTCACATTCTTTCATTTTTCAGTGTTT
The DNA here is from genome assembly GCA_004027455.1 of Hydrochoerus hydrochaeris. NCBI lineage: Eukaryota > Metazoa > Chordata > Mammalia > Rodentia > Hydrochaeridae > Hydrochoerus > Hydrochoerus hydrochaeris. The sequence continues at coordinate 48,261 of PVLA01007668.1, read as the reverse complement.
TTCAATTTTAGTTTTATTAAAGTCATAATTCTTTAAGAAACAGTTTAAAATTGTTTCAAGGAAGAAAAAGTTACTAATATTCCTTCTGTGTGTCTCTGCCTTTGTCTCTTTCTACCTATTCCTGTCATTCTTGTGTATGTGTGTGTGTGTGTATGTGTGTGTGTGTGCAAGTGCACATATGTTTATCTTAAGAAGAGTAGCTGAGATATTTTTTACTACAATCCAGATTTTAGATTTGAGATAAGGAAACCAACAGTGAAGGCTTCGTAACTTAAACTTATCCTTAAGTTTGATGATGTTCATGTTGAGTTTTCTTCCCTCTGATGTGAAAGAACACATACTTTAGTTTGGTGTAGCATGCATCATAGATGAAATAAAAAAAAAACCTAGTGATAGATTAATTTTCGTTTTGATCTGCTCATGGTTTATTTTTGGGAAGAAAGGAAGTGGCTGGAACATATATTTCTAACACTCATTTCTACCATAACAGAGTGTTAAACCCTTCCTTGGCTATAGTTACTGGAACAATGACTTTTCTTGACAACAGACTACATACCAAAATGCCCTTTAGCAATCAGTGATTTCCCCGTGAAGAGTCTCAATGTTACTGGATAGCACTCTGTAATTTTTTGCCTTATTTTCTTGTTTCAGGCAGTGACTTTAGGTGTCAAGACCTCTAGAAGGTGTAATATAAACTCAGATATATTGTTTCCATAGTAGCATGATATTCTAGTGCACTCATATTAACAATTACAGCTACTCATGCTGGTATAAGCACAATACCTTCAGCTAAGAAACAGTGGCTAAGTAGCCTGCTTCATCTTTCAAAATGATATAGTCGAATGATCTTTTCTTCTCTCCATCAAAACTATCCTTGAATTCCAACTTTAGCAAGGCATTTTGCTAAGTGGGAATAAGATGTATTGGAACAGCTTGTCCTTACACCATCACACAAATAGCTTTCAGATTTATATTCTCACCACAGATGTAAATAAACACTAGAAAATAAATGAAGCAGAAAAATGTGGCACTGGTAAACACTCTAAAGACAGTCTGTAGCTCCACTTTTGAAATACTATGACCTTGAAAGCAAGATTCTGATCAGTTACATTTATATATGGAGATATTTTTAAATGATAATTTCAAGTCGATTACATCTCTACTCTGAGTACTGTGCACGCTGCATTTCCAGTGTTTATCCACTGTTTTCTGAAACTGTTACGATAGATTAAACAGAAAATTTTGTATAATTAATGCCACCAGAATTTACACCTGGGGACATATGGGAAGGATACAGGGGAGAGAAAGCTAGTTAGTTTGCATTTATCCATTATCATGGCTAACTGCTTTTCTTTTTCAAAGTTGCCTCTGAAGGCCCAGACTTACACAATGTTAGTGTGAAAGTACACAGTCACAAGATCATAACTATCTTACACTGTATGAATGAGTTCATTCATGATATGAACATTACTAAAAAGAAGTTTTGATGATTTAGCCAAATAGAGACATATATACTGATGAAAGACATATTTCCTATTTAAATATTATCTCCAGTTCTATATGGAATCCTCTTTAATTCATGGATATTATTAAAAAATTTTCAGGCATATCACTGTGTATTATATGTGATGTTTAATTTTTGTTCACCTTAAAGTTTATAGTTCAGATGGGGATAAGAAGTAACCTACATGAAAAATCATGAAAAAAGATATAGAGATAGCATAACTTGTTCATTTTTCTGTTACACTAAATATAATATTAGATCAACAACTTGAGACATCCTACTCTAATAATAAACATGAAGAAAGGAAGAATGTATTACACAAAAGGACAATGTGAGGCAATATACGATTATGAAGAGAATGAGACAAAAAAATAATGTGAGGTACCAGGAAGGAGAGTTCACCATCAGCTGAGTTAGGGATAAGAAAAATGATTTATGGATGTATATTGTCTTTAATGATTGGCCTACAGTAAGAGGGAAAGACTGCAAAACAAATAACATTTGAAGCAAGAAATAATTGTCATGTGTAGGGTGATACATATCAACATTTTGATAAATCCTGTTTTCACATTTTGAATAAAATTATGCAGAGAAAAAATAGATGATTAAATAGGGAATGTAAAATTTAAGACAGATAAAGAAGGACTAAATATTACTAGTATCACTGTTTTCCTTACCATACCAGAAGACAGCGAAGGAAGAATTAGACCATTCAATATTGTGTACTGTTAACCATAAAATTGGCTAAATTTAAGTCTTTAAAATTTACATTCCTATACATAGTGCAAACAGTAAATCAAGTCAGTGACAATCCCGGAGATCTATGAAAAAAGACAACAATGAAGAACATGTGGGTAGGGCAGGAGGGATGAATTCTGGTGAAATTGGCTAGAAAATATAATGAAATCCCAAAAGCAAAATTTGGAACATTCTGGCTATGCATAGATTAGAAGCCAGACTTGGAATGAAACCTGCCAGCCACAAGGTAACAAGTGAATAATTTGAATCCAGTTTGCTCAGTCTATCTGAGCCTGGCCAGGTGTAAGAACATTCATCAAGCTGTTTATAGACTATAGCACCCATCCATGAGAAATCTAATTTCTGGACATATAGCAGTCCTTGACCTTGAAAGCATCTGTGGATTGATAGCCTATCTTGATAAATGGATGATTTCTCAAAGAGAGATGCAATTTTCCCACTCCACTCTGAGGCCATACACACACTCAGATACACACATATATGTATCTGGCATAAAAAGGTACAGCTATGCACATAGAAAATTCCATAAATGTATGACATATTTGTTCTAGCAGCAAGCCACTGACAACAGTGATCCACTTGATATATTCAACATAATTATAGGTACTAATGCCCATGCATTCCCTGCTCAAAAATTCCTAGAGGATTATTGGTAATCGGACAGCAAAGCACACAGGTGCTCCTCGCTAAAGTGGAAGAATGCAAATGCTTATTACAAATCATGCCTGTGATTGTAGGCATGCTCAGTAAATGACTAAGGTGAATCTAGCCAAAGAATACCAACGTGGGCTAGGGCTTTACATACATGTCTCTTTTAGTCTAAACAGGGACAATTCTATTTTCTGTTTTTTTTTTCTACATTACTGTTCATTATTGATTACATTCTTGTTCCTTGTGCTAAAATGTAAATCCTTATAAGATCAGAAATAGATTCTATGTCACTTTTTGTATTTCTTGGATATCTATCATAATTTTCTATCTCTCTTTCTCTATTTGACACAATGACTGCTTGTGTCTTGGATTATCCATAGTTTTCCTTCATTCTAGAAGTAACAAAATGAATATGTATAATGCACTGTTAACAAGAAATAATTATTTGTATCATTGCATTCCTGTAACTGTAAATTTAGGTATATTTTAAAGATAGCTAAATATAGGTACACAATTTTTAATAAAGCATCAAGTTTAGGGATATATTTGAAGTCCATAAATGAATTTTTTTTGTCATAGACATTTGTTGTACTGAGATACCAATTTTTCTTATGCCTTTTGAAATTCTCAATATTTGGTGACAGTCCCCTCTTGATTTATTTGTGCTACAGGATAAGATCTCTTACCTGATTTACAAATTAGCCATAACTTTGTCCCTCTGGTTCTAGCCGAGCCTGGATTATTAGAACTCAGCACTTAGGCTTTTGTCCTCTCTTCAGCTAAATTATATCCTTATCAAGTGTCAAGTATTTGTCTCCCAAGGGTATTTACACCTGTTTTCCATGCCATTGTAATTTGATATTTTAACTGATTGCTATTTAAAAAAGAATAAGAATAAAAAAGAATATTTCAATAAAAATTATGATGACTTCTTGGGACACATTTGCTAGTGGAGTGGTACAGAAAGATGCTATCAAATTAGGTGGGGATAAAGTAACTATAAAAACCTCAGGGAAAGTTGGAAAAATCTGGAAGAAATTTTATACTCCTATTTTTCACAGGTGCAATTGTTTTATAGAAAAGATAACAAGTCTATCTAAAGAAATGGCTTGTGGGCTTATATCAAGACAGAAGCAAGTGAGAATGTAAATGGAAGACTTAATTTTTAAAAGCATTAAAAATACTTTTAGAAAAGTAATGCTCTTCCCCAATAGAGTTTTAAAAACTGACCTGCTGACAGGTAGCTAGATTCCTAATTTCCACTTTTTACCTTTGAATTGGTTCAACATCAAATAACACTCATTTCTGGCCCATAGAGCTTAGGTCAGTGGTAGCAAACCCATGGCATGCATGCCACAGCCAGCTGTTCTAACTGAGAGTTCTATAGAGTTCAGCATCACTGGTTTAGGTGGCCTCTCAAGAACTTCAAGTTGAATTTACTTCAGGGGCATTCATTAATTTATGCATTTTATTGTTATTACATAATTAAAATTATGCTAACTAGAACAGTGGTTACAGTCAGGGACATGTTGTTTTCCTTCCGTGAACTTGGAATTGATAATGAAAGCTATATTATCTGTACCTGTACTGTAGTCAAGGACTTACATATGAGCTGTATAAACCACAGCAGGTGCTCTCTTCAAGAAGGTTTGGTGAGAAAATTCTTTATTCAGCTGATACATTTAAAAATGCCTGTTAAGTACCAAGAGAACTATGCTAAATTCCAAGGGCACAGCAGCAAAAAGACAAATACTTTCCTCATAGGCATCATCTGACTGAGAAAGTATATCTCAGATATCAGGTATGAAGATTTGATATGCAGACTGGTTGTGAAGAAAATAAATACTCACCTGTGAAATAGGTATTTTGAACCAACTCAGGAAAACATTCAAGATTTGGGGAGGAATTAGTGAATAATTTGGCTAGAGCATGAGGTATCTGTGAATATGCAGGGAGAGAAAGTTTGAAAAGTATGAAACACCTTAATCTGCATAAGGATAGATCTGTGAAAATGGTGACTGTGCCTCTCTGAATGTCTGCTCATCAGTGAAGGGCAGGATTTTCAGACACCAGGATTGCCAAGATTCTACAGATCTAGTGTATGGGTCAGCTTTCTATAACTGTAACAAAATACATGGGGTAAACAAACTTAAAAGGAAGAAAGATGTTTTTTGGCTCACAGTTTCAGTTCTCCATGATCACCGGACACACTTTCTAATCTTTGATGAGATGCCCCATCATGACGAGGGGTGGTAAGAGGAGAAAGATGTTCACATCATGGTGGCTGGGAAGGAGAAATAGAGAGTGAGAGGAAGAAAAAGAGAGAGGAGCCAGGGTCTCAAGTTCCCCCTGAATGACGTATCGCCAGTGACCAAACTTGCCCCAAATTGATCCTACTTTCTAAAGATTCCATTACATTCTACCATGATTTTCCTTGGGGTCACATTTTAGATCTTAACGATGGCAGCTTGTCTTTCTCTATTCTGAATTCAAATCCCCCTTTTATGGTTTTGGAATGCAAAACACAGTCAAAACCCTCTCTGGCAAGATTGTTTTATTCCTGTACTCTCATCTTGGGCAGAAATTAATATAGGTTGAATACATAATCCATATTCTCAATGGAAGTCATCATTTCCTACTATAGCATTCCATTAATTGCTGAAAGTATAATATAACTAGAAGGAGTAGAAACCAGAAGCCTTTCTAACTTATTTTGAGTCCTGTAATTTCTTGTTCATATGAAATTGTTTTGGCCCTGTGAGTCTTACATACAAAAGTGTCATACAGCTTTGGAATTTATAGCTTCTTCTTTTTTATTTTATTTGCCTTTATAGCTTAGGCTTTACAAATTCTAAGACTATGTCTATATAATGCCTGAAAAGATTTATTAGGCAACAAATTTGCCTGGCCATTTACATTCTAATGGCAAAAGCAATTTCTTTAGCCAGACTATTTTCTTTTCAGTTGCAAATGGGAAAGAAGTTATTTTAATCCAAAGGGGGCATATTGTTGCTCTTTGTTTCTTACACCTGTCAAACTTCTACGTTAGAAAAATTCTTTGCTTCAGATCTAATGTCTTGACCATATGACCCAGGATTGCATTAAAATTAACTAGTCATTACACATCTTGAAATTTAGTTTTTCTCTAGGTTTCTGTAAGTAGTTCAAAAATTAGAACACTCAAGAGAGAAAGTCTTATTTCGTGAAGAAGGCTGGTGGGAAAACTTCAGTTGTGTGCTGAGATACAGCCTTATGTTAGGAATCAGATGTGCTGAGTTCTACTGTAATTTTTGTTTGTAGTGTGACTTTGGAGGCATTATTTGAGTTTTGGTGGCCTTAATCTTTGGTAGAACTGGAAGGAGAGATGTGACTGGGGAAGGACAGAAGATAGGTTATGTTATTTGATATAGGCATGAGTTAATTTCAATTAATGTTCTTTAAGAATAATTAGTGTATGTTTGGAATTGTATACATCTTATTCCAGTTGATCCACCCCACAGCTTTAGAGAGAACTAGAAAGAACTGGAGTTCAGCAGTTAGGCTGTGTACCCACAATCACCTGGTTGGTGAGTGAAAACGCCTCATCTGTATGATGTCACAGCTAGATTTTTGTTCCATATCTCCCCGTCTCAACCAAAGTACCATCCAACCCTGAAGTTGTTTCACTTGAAGCTGTTCTATTTAGCTTCTTGACATGTCAAATCCCAGTGTTTTCTTTTTTATCTGTAAATTTCTGGGGTAAAGAAACTCAAAGGCAGGAAGAGAAATTCTTATCTTCTGGAATTTTCTTCATTGCTGTACTAACAAGATCATGAACTTGAAGTCCTTTCACAATTATAGGTATTATTAGAGTACAATTACCTACTTTAGGCTTCTCTTCCTAGGGTTTGATTTGTTTCATTTCAGATAGCCCCCTCCCCCCAAAATCTGTGTTTTTCATTAATTGACTACACATAAATTATGTAGCTATATCCATGATCTGTAAAACGGGCTCTGGCAGGCATCCAGACAGTCAAGAGAACCTTAGGCCAGATCGCATCATCTATTATGGCAGATATCATGCATAGAAACCTTCCGCCTAAAGTCAAGCTGTCAGGGTATAATACAGGCAGGAATGAATGACAGTTGTATACTGCTACAGGATAATAGTGCTCTAGTTTTAGAGGCAAAATTCTAATATAGGAAAGGTAAAAATAGGCAATCCATATGTTAAAAAATAATCTTTCCTTTTTTGGTACAGTGCCTGAATATACCATACTAAGGGGTCTCCGGACAAAAGCACTTCTACAGTTATAAACCTAATTGTACGTATAATGAAAGGTTCTATTTTTCTTCTTTTAGTTTGTATTACTAGGAAGAAAATCCAACTAATGTAAATGTGTAGGGTATATTTGTGTGTATGTGTGTGGGGACCCCTAAGAATTCCTGAACTGATCAAAATACAAATTATTTGATAGGATACAAATGATTTAATTGTAATACAGGAAAATTTCTCAGAGTAAATTATAATCCCACTACTGACAAATAGCAATGGAAGTTGACAAGCTTTGTAAACATTGAGATTTCACTGGATTAGAAGGCAGCTTCGGGGAAGGGATAAAATGCCTCTAGGTAAAAAACTAGAAAGGATTCTTTTGCTTATGGTTCATTTTTCATACCATATGTGGCTTTGGAACAGAAGCAGTGGTGATAGAAAACAAGATAATTTGTACAAATTCGTGTGAGTGTGTGTGCATGTGTGGTGGGCTCCAGGATGATATGAAGAAGCATATACTATTACATACACTGAAATTCACAGAATATGGCGAATGTTTACATTTAGAAACTTTCAAAAGAACAACAATCTTCACATTCAGAGTGTTTCTGTACTCTGGTAATGTACCAAAGTGACTTGAAGTTTAATCCATAAAAAAATCAAAGAATCCCCAGATAAGATCTATCTCTAACTTATGAAATTTCCCTTTATCCAACCATTTGAAAACCATTTTTCCTTGTCATAAGCAGTGACCCAATACACACACACCTAAAGTGAAAGATATAGGCAGAAATAGAGTGCAACATATTTTTTACCTTGAACAGAATATTTATGAAAACAACCTCAAAGCATGTGCTACATTAAATCAATTGCTGATAAAGATATTTGGATCATTGATAGATGCCTGCATAAGATCTTTCTGGATCCATAGAAACAAGTTACTATTCATCTGTTAGCTATATTCAAGAAATGACAGGCCTACGTGTAACCTTTTGCTGGGCTTAAGTATATAAGACAATTAGAAAGGGTATTTACAATCAACTTGTAAAAATATGATAGGGACAGAGTAACTCATTAGAGACTGACCATACAATCTGAAGAGCACAGTCCTCCACGGTTACCCATAAATAGTTGACAACCTTGAAAACAGATTAAAGGAATCATCTGGTAGAAAGGCATAGACTAGTTCAGGGAAGAGAATGGAGCACAGAGATTGGCTATGGAGTTAGGATAAACCTAAGGGGAAAGGTTAGAAATAAGGCTAGGCTCCATACACTTTCCTCAGTGTAGGGGTCTGTGCCTACTTCTCCAATGCCCAAAATGGGTGCCCGGCAAAAGCTCAAAGGAATGAGACAAGTGGCATGATCCTTAGGGCTGCAGGAGGACTGAAATCCTCAGCAGAGCTCGAAATTCTGCTAGCTGGCCAGCCCACTGACACTAGGCAGCCTGTATTTAATCAGAACAAACAAGAAGTTGAGTGGACAATGGAGGAAACCTGAACAGGATCTTGGGAGGGGTTCAAGGACCCCTCAGAGCAACAGATGATGCTAATTAAGGAAAACTAGTCATAAAAGGCTCTAGGTGGCCTCAGCTGTGGCCTATCTTGCCCCCTGAGGTGTCTCCTCCTTCTCAGTTCAATCATGCCCAGGCCACACAAGAGCCCTGCACGTGTACTCAGCTTCAACACTCTCTAACACCTCAGCTCTGCCGATATTACTGTCACTAACTTGTTGCAAGCCTTAAGAAAAGCCACTTAACTTTTCTTTGTCTCTCTATATGACTTAATACTAATAGGATCTAATATCGTCCTTGAATATACCAGTCAGTGTCAGGAGATTCAAAATAAATAATTAGAGGTATTTTGGATGGTATCCTGTACAGTATTTGTGTAATCTATTATGAAAATGGTGGCACCAAAGCTGAAAAATGGGGACAATTTAGCCACATTTGCATTGACCAACTGAAATTGGATGAGAGGAGTGAAATAGTTTTAAACATATGGAGCTGGTTGATCCTTCTGTAAGAAACAAGAATGTTTTGAATGAAGAGTAATTCCTGAAGGAAAAGAATAATAAGTACAAACAGAGATTCTCAAGTTTGGGTAATTTTTCCTCTGGGTCATTTACAAATCCTGAGGATGTTTTTGGCTGCCATCACTAGTAAGGCAGAGACAAAGGATGCCACTAAATGTCCTCTAGCCCACAGGACAGCCTCCTGCCAGAAAGAATTGCCTGCTACAACGTGTCAATAGTGCTAAGGTTAGAAAAATGCTGTAGAGATTACAAGCAAAATTGCATCGGGCCAAGGTAACATAATGAAATTCAAATCTCTGATTTCAATAGTGAATAAATGAAATTCAGAGATTCAGTAACTTGGTTAAGATCCCCGGCATTTGGAGCCCACACTGACAGAACCAAAACCTAACTCTCCTGACTCTCAGTCAGGCAGAGGAGGTGCACTGGGTCTGTGATCCAGCTTCAAAGTTTCCATTAGTTTTCCAGTTGGAGATGCTTGGTACTTGGAGGGGGGGCTTTTATCTCAGGACTCAGGGCAAGGTAGATGCAGGGGATTTTCTTCTTGGAGTAACCATAACTGATATGTTTTATGTCCAAATGAGTTAAATTTAAGGAAAAACAACAAGAAAACATAACTGCAGTTATAAACCAAAAAGACCAGAGGACTCCTTGTGGAGGTGTCAGAAATACTGTAACTTTTTTGACCCAGTGATTTGAAATCAAGTGAAAAGGAATAACACGTATCGGAAAATTTAGCATAAAAGTCAGAAGAGCTGGGCCTTCAGAGGGTCATTGGACTTTAGAGGTGGAGGTCATGGTGACGCTTGAAGGATTCTTTCCACACAGTGACTGGAGGAAAGAAGGAATTTCAGAGAGAAAAGGAGCAAAGGGGTGATGAAGATACATGGGTAGTGTGTTCCATGCGTTCCCTCCTGAAAAGGGGAAAATCACGACCTCTTGGGAAGCAAGGTCAAGTCAAGGACTTCAGAAAGCAAGAGCTTCACCTACGTTCGCGGAGAGCAAAGCGGCCTGGGATGCTGTGGCTGGACCTCGCGGGGACACACAGCCCGTGCCTGGCGGCGGCCATACCGAAACGTACGCACTAGATGGCAGTAGCGGGGCCCTTTCGGCTGGGTTCCCGGTCCTATAAGGCTCTGCTTGTTTAAGTACAGTCTCATTTAGTTGGAGCTGCAGGGGAGTGAGGGAGAGGAGGGCAGGAAAGCGGAGAGCGGGAGAGCTTGAGGGAAAAGCAGAGCGCTGTGTTGACAGCAGACACAGGCTCCCAGTGTTTGTCCCGGACTCCGGCCGGCGCTCTGCTCTTGGCGAGGACCGCAAGGCTGCGCTGGGATCCGTCAGTCGTGCGTCGAGAGCGTCGTCTGTCCGGGTTGCCGGAGCAGAGAGACCCGGAGGGAAACCGAGGGAGAGGAGCGGAGCGTTTTACCGCAGCCTGAGCGCGCGAGGGAGCAGCCGGCGCGGCGGAGACATGAGCACCTACTGGCTGCACAGCGTCTGGGTGCTGGGCTTCTTCGTGTCCCTCTTCTCCTTGCAAGGTAGGGGAGGGTCCTGACCTCGCGGCCCTGCTGCCGGCAGCGCGGCTGGGGTGGTCGGAGGGTGAGGAGCGCCGGTCTTCCCGGCGGAGCCAGGTCTGTGCACAAGTCCCGCGGTGCGCCTGCTGCCGCGCAGCTCTGCGTCCAGCCAGGTCCAGGCGTGCGGGGCTCGCGGCTCACTTGCTGCAGTAGGGGCCATCCGGAGCCGCCGTGTGTGCTGGGGACGAGAAGAGTGATGTGCGCGCGCGTGTGAGTGTGTGTGTGCGCGCGCGTGCGTGCGTGTGTGTGTGCGCGCGTGCCTGTGAGTGTGTGCGCGCGTGCCTGTGAGTGTGTGTGTGTGTGTGTTGGCCGGCAGGGGCTGGTGGGGGGAGTGTGGCGGGGAGCTGGGCTCGTTCCTCTGTAAACTCCACGCGCTGCCGTGGTGTTCGCTGTCCCTGAGTCCCCGGTGCTGATACCACCGCATTCCTGCTCTTTCAGGAGGAATTGGCATTAAGTTTGGGAGGGAGGCTGGGTATCCAGTTGGCACCTGGTACTTGCATCGCTAGGCAAAATAACCCCTACAGATTCTTCTGCCCTGAGATGTGGGAGGGCTGGGGTGGGGGTTTGCTGGAAGGAGAGAGAGGAGGGGACAGGGAGGGAGAGAGAATATGAGAGAATTCACGGTTAATAGTTGTGCTGACCTGGAATGGTCAATGTGTTTCATGCTTGGAGGATTAAATAGCTTGTGCTGGGTGCTTACTTTGAAGAGGTTTTAGGTATCTGTGTTTTGGGGAGATGGTGAAGTGAATTCATGAAGGTTAAAAATTAAAACACATAAGGCGCACTGTTTGCATTTCACTTCCAAGGGGCCATCCAGAGCCCTCTAACATGTTAAACATATATACAATACACGACGTGGTTCCTGTATAGAAATACATTATCGTTTTAGACCGTGAGACGAGCCTTGCACAACTAGCTGTAGAAAGCCTGCACTACCACTGACGGTTCTACTACATCTTTATGTCTGGGCATTCTGCCATCGTTAGGTCCTGCACCCGCTCACATTTCTCATACTACCGAATGTGCAAACCTTTTCATTTACACACACTCGTGCACACTTGCACGCACACACATCTGAGTCCACTCATGAACAATCACCATGAAATGATTAGAGTGGTAATCCTCCACTTGATTTTCTTCTGACAGTTGGTTGCTAATGTTGTGTTTGTACATTTCATTTTTCATTGCTGGGGAATATTTTCTGTAGCTATAGAGCCCTCTTGCCAAAGGAATAGATTCCTGGCTGTTTACTAGTTGAAGTGTTGGAAGTAAATAAATACTGTGTTGGAGTTACAGTTTGAAACACATAGAGGAACAGCTAGAACTCACCCATGATACAATTGCAAGTTACGGGATTGAAAACTTCCCCATCTCAGAACTCACTGACACATTTCTCCTGTATCTAAATTGTGAGGTCTTGTAATACTCAATTCTACTGAGCATGCCTGCATGAAAAATAGAATTCCAACCCAGCTTCAGCTTTTTACAATTCCTTCACAATTTTTTTCCCTTCAAAGCTCTCAAGACCTTCTCTGTGATTTCAGATATTGCTGCAATTCAGCTTTTTCATCCTGAGACATTAGCATCCTGGCTGTTCTATGCCAGCAGTGGAGGATAATCCCTTCCTCTTCCATTTACCTCTAGGAACTTAGCTCTTAGGTGAAATGCTAAGAATGAAGTCACTACCACCTGCTTCACTTAAGTTTGAATAAAGCGGTGGCATATTCATTACACAGCCATGGAGTCAGAGGAGTGAAGGGCAAATCAGAGAGCTGAGCTGATGACACTTCCAAAAGATGGGGGAAGGACTAGTGGAGCACCCCACTCACTAGATACTTATACTTCAAAGGGTCTTCCTTTAATGCATGGAGTTGGATGGTCTTTTTGAGTGAGACCAAAGTTAACTATAGTGGTGGATCTTTGAAATGGAATATCTGGTATCATTTTGGGCAAAGTAGATAGTATTTTTTTCCCTGAGGGATTATTGTTATTTTCAAACAGGAGTTTTCAAGGTTTGCTATATAGAAATCAGTGAATCATGGGACATTCTCAAGTTCTAGAATCTGCTAATGCATGTTAAGAAACCAGGTAGCAATAAGTTTGAGTGATGGGAAAGGAGGAAGAGGAGGCCATCTAAGAAACTGTAGTCACTAGCAATAGTAACTAAAGACACACTTTTCTCCTCCCACAGTCACTGTGAGTATGGTACTCACTGTCTGCAGACATGCTGTCATTCCCTGTGTGTACCTGGATGTGCTGGTGCATGCCCCCACCCACCTGCACAGAGACACACACACACACATGCACACACACACACACACACACACACACACTTCTCAGTGTTCAAGTGTGTGGCTTTTGAAATTGTCTTATCTGCAACATAGTTATTTCTGTTGTTTCTCATGACTGCCTCCATGGATTCATAGGTGAATGCTGTATTTGTGTTCACTTTTATTGGATTTTATTTGCTCCCAAGATTTTAACATCAGTATTTTGTACTCTGTGGTGTTAAAGTGAAGGGGTGTTTACTGAATGACTCGGACTGACTCCATGAGCAGAGACTGAAGATTGTCATTACAATGGTACCTGGAATCATAAACTTAATTCAATCAACAATTCGGGAAAAGATGGTCACATTCATGTTCATGTAAGAAAGATGTTCACATTCATTTTATCTTCTGACACAGAGTTTGTAAACAAAAAAAAACTGCTAAATTCTTCTGCTTGTGAACCAGTTTGCAAACAAAAAGTTCATGAGCCAAGGTACCACGGTACTTTGTGGCAGTGGGAAAGTCAGACCTATTGATGAGGTGTCAGTAGTAATGATATTCTGTTTCATAGTGACGATGTAATCATTATTATTATTTTGAAATAGATCATCTGAAATATATTTACAGATGAATAAATTCTATAATTTTTCTTGTACTCTTTCTACACATATTCTAGATTGGTTTAAGGTAGTTGATTATATTCAACCATGTGATCTAATCACATATATTATTACCTAGTATCCTTCTGATATTGGTAGGAATAACCTCTAACATTAAGTGGTGAAGACTTAGTGAGAAAGATACATAGCAGATCATCCAGGCTTTATTTTTATCTTTCTGGTAACTGGCATATATATTAATGAAACCACTATTGGTGTAGTTTCCCATAGAAAGTTTTGTAGACACTGAGGATGTTTCTGTTATCTTCACATTTACCTATAGCCTTGAGCAAGCAAAGAGAAAAGAGTTCAGTTGAGATCCCTTTTAAAAAGTAAAATGAAACAAACAAACAAAAACATCCTATTCAGGACACTCCATTAGAGCCTGGTCTATTTGGAAGACCCTGTACCACTGGCTCAGATCTGGCTGGATCCCTTTGGCATCTGGCATTTCTCTCTTCTTTTTCCTGCTCCAGAGCCAGACAGCAGCCACTACTTTGCTCTGAGTTTGGCTCTATTTTCTCCCTTTGGCATCTGGGATGGCAGAAGCGGTGCCCTTTGGGTTTAACAAAATAGATGAACTCCACTTGGCCCATCCCCATCTCATGTTCATGTGAGCATAAAGGTCACCTCAGTTTCTGCCTGCAGCCAAATTTGGACTACTTTGTGGCCAGAATAGTATATTTACAGGGCATCAGAGGCAGCATACCCACCCCCAAGGGGAGCAGACTGTAGCTGCTCAGTGAGCTCTTTCAGAAATGCCTAGTGTGTGAATATTTTTCTAACCATTGTAAAGCTGCTTTTAAAGAATATCTTTCAAGAGCTATTCCTTTCCTGCCCAGAAGGGTGCTGCCTGCTTCTTTTCCCAAACAATTCTAATACAAGTGATTAGGTAAAACTCTTTCTAAGGTTTCAGGTAGCTCCCTCTGATAAGAGTTAGAAAATAGGGCCCTTCAAGGAATGTACTTTAAATATCTTTATATGTTGCTTTAATATTGAACACAATATCAAATGACTAAGGAAAATATTTACTTCAAGTTTCTAATTTTGTACATGCAAGTAACATAAATAGTTAAAGCACTGTCCCTAAGGGCTAGTTTTCTGCTAGATATGAATGCTGATAAATACTTCATTGTCATCACCACAGTCAGAAATAGAGAACTGATTAAATAAGCCTTGACTATATTGCCCCAAAGTCTGCTTAGGGTACGGGAGAAACATAGTTCTTTTTAATTGACATTTGCATCCCAAGGAAATAGTTGGTACTGTTTGCTTAGAAATAATACAGTAACAGTTTAGAATATTTAGACTTTTTCCTTTGCTGAGTATTACCTTCCTTCTAAAATTTATAGGTGGTTGAAAAGACCTTGTCACCAATTTTTGATGATAATTATTAATTATAATAGAAAACTCCAGCTTAAAATGCCACTTTGCTGCTAAAAATATATAAAGTAGCTTTTGTAGGAGTTTTTAAAATAAGTTCTTTATTAATGTAAAAAAGTATACCTTGAAAGTAAAGCAACTGACCAGTATGCCCTAGAGTTTCTTTTTCTTTTTCATTTTCATTTCATAACTGTCAACTTCAGAAGATTGTGATACATTTTAAAAAAACTCTGGTCATATCCTGAAGCCTCCATGTCATCTAGAATGTAGCAGTACTGTGAATATTTTTTCATCATTATTTATCTACATAGTACATGGTCTTCACCGTGTACCTCCCCATCCTACCTTTCATATTTAAAATGGGAAATAGTATTTTTACAGAACCCTTCCTTTAATACCATTGCCCTTCTACCCCCCTCAAGAAGGTACCATACTCTCTACCACTGTACATGATTCAAAATTATACGTGGTGCCAGCACAAGGAAAGCTATTTTAGACACTAAGTAGCAAAAATGGTCCAGTGGGAAGAACTGAGGGGTCCCATCAGATAACCTGGACACTGGTTTCAAATTCACGAATAATTTCCTCATAAGTCATACATAAAAATCTAATGTCTCATTTCTCTGGTTTATTGCATTGGTCTAATATTGCTCTTCCACATGTCATCATGCATGCTTTAAAAGTTATACATCTTTAAGTAAATGCATTATTCGTTTCTGCTAGAGAAAAAGAAGAGTTAAATTACAAAGAATTATCTGGCTTCTCACACGTGATGGAGCAGAATTTAGCAGTATTCAAATGTATCTCATTTTCCCTTCCTCCGTCCTTTCATTCTTTTCCTGGACTTGAGTGACAACCATATTGAGCTCCTAGTGTTAATTTAATGCTGAAGGGAGATACCAGCATTGACGTGGGGTTACGTAGGCTGACTCTGCTTTCTTGCTTTCCTCAAAGGGTTAAATCCAAACACAAAACAGAACAAAAAAATTGGTAAAGAAGCACACATCCACTTTTAATTTCCTACTAAGCTTCTTTTGTTTCCCTTTTTTTGCCAGCTTACAACAGTCTTACTTAATATGTTCACTTGCAGTACTGAGGATTGCTGAAGAAAGGAATAAATGTTAGGGGAATCTAGATTCCAATTAACTTTACCACTGTGGCTGTGCAGCTCTGTGTGAATCACTGTTGTTTAGCAAATGAGAGTGAGAATCTCTGAGATTAATGAATCTTCCTGAGGTGTCAGCAGACCGGAACTCTGCTGCTCAAATAACTTCTATTGCTTCCCTTCTTTTGTGGTCTTCCTTTCTTATTTTGGTATAAAAAGAGTCAGAGAAAACAGAGAGCTATACAAAAAGAAATGCTAGAATTATTGATGTGTACAATTAATGTGTTTGTCTTCCACTGAAATATCAATGATATTAAGGGGTTCTCTTTAGGAACCATTTATGGTGCCATGTTTTATAGCCTTATTTCAAGTGCAGGATTGGGTCATTTAAACCAGCAATACAACTTAACTTCTAAATTGAATGAATGTCAAGTGTTTTATGAGGAAGTAAGAAGAATTTATATAAATCTCTCTTCTAGTGCAATTGTGTTCTCCAAGGGGTGGGCAGAAAGAGGGTTGATTGTTTTTCCTCCTTCTGCCACATCTCTGTCCTTTAATGTGCCAGTTCCAAAGGTATAGCCTAATCCCAGAGGAAGGGATTTGTGAATTCATCTCCTAAGGAGAGAGTAAGAAGTAGTTAGGAATAAACCCATATTAACTGCTTCTGAATTAATTCTTAGAGGGATATTGGCTGGGATGGTTTGGTCCAGGTAGCTTTCAACCAGGCCAGTTTTCTACCTGCTGCACCAAGCCAGAGACACCTTCCTAGTGATTTCTACCTCATATAGCAGAAAGAAGACTAATCCTAGTGACCTGACCAAAACCCATGCTAGCATATCAAATGCAGGCTTGATGTTGTTCCTACTAACAACTATGGTTTTGTTGCTGAAATTTTAATTTCCTATCTTTCCCATTAGGCAATAATGTGGTTTGTGCTGAGGAGGAAAAAGAACAGGCATTCTGCATTTAAAGTTATTTTTGCTTGTATGATGTGAGCAGTATGAAGAATGGATAGTCATGGCACTGACTTTGGGTGTAAACGAAACAGAAAATTAAAAGAATGTGGGTAGATATTCAAGAATATCACCGTCTTTCCCTTTTTAGATCCTTTTTCTTTCTTCCATAAATATTTATTAAGCCTTAAGCAAACACTCTCATAAACTTTACAACAAAGAGTGAGACACTTAAAGATAATAAACTAATTACCATTGTAATAAACTATAATGAAGAAGAGTTTATGGTACCGTAAGAATATATGTTAGGGAGAACTCGCTAAGTCTAGGGAGTTAGAAAAGTCCTTCCTTAGGGGAAGGACCTATAATTGGAATTTGAGTGATGAATAGCTGTGGAAAGAGGGGTGAAGACAGAGACCTATGCCCACAGATGGGCCCTGTGAAGGGTTTGAGACATGAAGGAGAAGGTGTGTTCCAGAAACTTAAGGAATGGGAGGCCCATGAGGACCAAAGAGAAAGTGACTGAAGGTGAGGCAGGGGCAACACAGTAAGAAGAGGCTGTGGCACCCTAAGTGCACAGTGAGGATATGGGATTTAAGGGAAGAACTGTGGGAAGGCACTGAGTTTCCAAGCAGGAAAGGTACCGTGAGCCGTGGATTGTTAGGAGTGGATTCTTGCTGCAGTGTGCAAAAGAATGTGTTATTGGGGAGAAAGTTGTCAAGAAGCTTTTATTAGATAATGGCAATAATGGTGACTTGGACTAAGGTGGCAGCATGGGAGACAGACTGAACGCTTTGAAGAGAAAGGATTTGTGAAAGGAGGACCTCCTTTCACAGCCATTGTAGGTTAGGTAGGACATGTAGTTTTATACTCTAAAATGGCCAAATACTGGGATTCCTGTCAACTATCATTTACCTATTACCAACCACTTTGTATCATTTTGCTATTATTTCTACTGTGCACCACGGGAAAATGTCTTAAAACCAGCAAAATGATGCCTAGGATTCCGTCTCCATATTTAGGTTCTTCTCTACTCCATGCTGCCTAACCTAAGTAAAAAGTGTAATTGTGGATGGGCTTATAGAATTAAACAAAACCATCATGTATGACTAACCACTTCTGTGGCCTTGTGCAAGTTGCTCTCTGATTCTGAAAGTAATTTCCATGGTGTCTTTGAGCTCACAAAATTAGATGAGTTTGTATTTTATTCTGACAGGGAAGAGGTCTAGTCTTAGTTAGCAAGGCAGTTGAATTACTATATTTTAAGAAATGCACTTGTATTACATTTAAATGCATATGGAGAAAAACAATTTCTAGAAAAGGTCTTTGAAAGAGCAGATCTTGCTAACTTAAATTTTTGGCCAATTTTGTTTGTTTTATAATTGGCAGATGCACCATGTATTTATTTATTTATTTTTAGAGATTTTTTATTTTGCTTTTTTTTTTAATTGGGACTCAAATTCACATCTTCATCCTTGCCAGGCAGGCAGTGTGCTGCTGAGCTATATCCCCAGCCCTAGCACTATGTATTTGTAATTATATCACTAAAATCATAGCATTGGCTCTTTTTAGTATATACCATACTGTATTTCTAAAATAATGTATATAACTGCACATTTTAGTTGAATTCATTATGAAGTTTTGAGTAGCTAATATTCTTAAATCATTTCTTAAAGATCAATAAATGAAATATGATAAAGTATAAAGCAGAGTGATTTGGAAAAATATGTTGAGACAAATCTACTTTATTATGGAGCCATATCATGGTCATGGAATTATGCCTGGTAATGAAGGATAGGGAGATTTATAAGGAAAAAGAAAAGGATGAGGGCTGTCCCCTTTGTGAAAAATGTTATGGACAGAGTCACAAAGAAAAAAATGTTGACTCTGTGTTTGAGTTATAGTATGGGATTTGGCCTGATTGAAGTTAAGGTTTTATTGTGGGGAGAATTCTGGAGACAGATGATGAACCTTAGAAGCCAGGCTGAGCCAGTTGTACTTGATCCTGAAAGAAAGAGGCATTGATTAGTCCAGGAAGGAAGTGACATAATGAAAATGCTCTTTTGGAAATACAAATCTGAAACAAATCTTGTATATTTAATAGAGTCAAATTCAAACCTTGCTTTTAATTACAAATTCCAAGTTACTTATATTTTAAAAAATAAAGTCCAAAAATGTATGAAGCAAACATGTGATTTGGTCATCAGGGTCGGGTGATGAATATGAGTTTATGATCTCATGTGTTGAAAGCATATACATGTATGTGTATGACCTAAAGGATTTGCTTGATATATGGGAACTGTGGACGGGTTGGGAATGTATATTATTACCAAGGTGGTAGAAAAGGATGCGTGTGTATGCGTGCATGAGTGTGTGTGTGTGTGTGTGTGTGTGTGTGTGTGGTATATCGTACATAGTATATGGTGAGATGTAGAGTGAGGATAGCTTTTCCTAGATTTCTGGGTTTCCGATGTAGACCATCTGTTTAGTTCTGTTCTTGTATAATATATGGTGAGAAAATATTGTTAAATAAACGTTGGCAACACTAAGGAAATTTTGAAGTACTTCCCATTGCACTCTGATGCAAAGCTTGCTTTTTATATTCTTGGAGTAGTGAAAATATAGTTTTCCCTAGAATGATTTGAAGAATCATCTGTCTTTTTTAACATTCTCATTATAAATTAATCTGTTCATTGTAGGAAAATGAGCAAAAAACAACAGCACAAGGAAAAAAGTGAACAATTAATCAGATTTTAAAAACTTTAGAGTCTCTGATTCGGTATTTTGTTATATAACATTTCAGCATCCTTCTTACACCTAGACATACACATATGAGTGTAGAAGTAGACATGCATGTATGTATAAATTCAAAAGTACAAGCCAGAATACTGTCTTACACAGACTTTGTAACTTATTCTTTTCTTTTAATGGTATATCATGGAATGTTTTTCTCTGCATTAAATATTCACCTACACTATCTCAGTTAATGCATAGTGTCCTATATCATTATTTATTCATCAATGCCCTATTCTTAAACATAATTTTTGGTGAGTGCTTTTATTTTTAAAATAGAAAGGTACTACATGATTCCATTGACAATTGATTTATTCTTCCCTCATGACTCTGGAGGATTTTTGGAACTTTTGGCAATTGACTAGCAAGATAATCCGGTGTTACTGCATCTTACAGAACCTGATCATGGTCCTTGCCTATCTTACATTAGATTTCCCGCTCATCGATACACCCTTGTTAATCTGTCTCACGATCGCATCACAGATACTGGTGCTTTCACAAGAGCTTACACTCAGGAAGCGCTTTCCTAGAAACTAACTTCCTTGCACACCAAGGTTGACCCATGAGGAAGGAAGCAAGCAGAGTGCTGAGGACCGCGTACCGGACATCCAGCGTGATGTTAGTCAGCATAGAGAGAACTCGGAACACGGCAGTTGTTGTCTCTTGGCAGCCACAGTTACTTTCTTTTTAAAGGGTTTATCGCCTTCCTGTAAGGATAAGGATCAGGTTTTAGAAGCTTCAGTAATTTACGTGCAATAAAATGCTAGTCAGTGGTGCAGCAGGTCCGGGTCTTCTCCCTGCTCCTCCTTACCCGGTGTTCTTTTCCCCATGTGCGGCCTGTGGATGTGGCCAAGAGCATCTTTCTTCTCATCGGTTTGGCTGGGATTGGACTTCATTATGAAAGTGAGTTTCACCTGGCTCCTTTTTGATGCCTGGTTGTGGGGAAATCTCTGTGGAGAATTATGAATTGTTTAGAATTGTGACAGTTTAAAAGCACATCTACACTGATCTACAATCTCGAGGTCTCACCTTTGCGTTACTTTTATAATTTGTAGGTGGATGTCGTCCAGCAAGGATGACTCATCTACATTTGGTTTGTCAATTTGTTTTCAAAGAGTACAAATATCTAACTTACTTTGATCTGATTTTCCCTTTAAAATAGGAAAGGCCAAAAACCAAAAAGCCCCCAAAAGCCCCAAGTTTCCTGGCTTTCACATTTTTACTCTGGATATGATTGTTCTTGAGCTGAGGAGATTTATTAGTTCTTTGGCTGTCACATGTACCATTTCACAGTTCTGTGTGTGTCATGCACCACATTTTGTGATCCTAGCTAAGTCTGCTTATATTTTAGGTATATTTTCATGTCTTTTCTCTTTCTTTGAATAGTTGTTACACTTTAGCAGGTTGCAGTAAAGAGCTTTTATCAAGCTCTGTCTTTAGATCTTTGCTTCTTTCTTTCTTTCTTTCTTTCTTTCTTTCTTTCTTTCTTTCTTTCTTTCTTTCTTTCTTTCTTTCTCCTGGACCACTCAAAGGTGTAAGGTGTTTCTAAAAAGCTTTAAGGTTTCTTAGATTTATAGTTTTACTTTATTAACAATATCATATTGTCATTGTTTCTGTTTCTAAAATTGAGTAACAGTGTGATTAATTTCTCCAGACTTCCCTCTACTATCATAACATGGTTTGATTTGTGTCACACATGGCTTAGCCTCAGATAATTTCTGGAGCTTCTTTCTCCAGACTCCTGCCTACACCAGCCCCAGTTTCTTATTCATCCTGCAATATCTGTCATTGGGAGCAATTCAACTTGTTCTTTTTAAACTTCTGGTGTTTATATTCTTACTTTTAGTACACATTAAATAATAAACTCTTGGTTATTAATTTACTCTTGGTTTTAGTTTCCATGAAAATTAGTTTACTTGATATAATAAGGTGGATTATTTTATCTTCTTATTGCCTTATTTTAATTATTTAGGTATAACAGTTCTAACAAAAAGCATTCCATAACATATACATATTTTTAAATATGAGTATGCTTTATCTCTATTCTTATTTTAAATGCTATATCATCTTCTAGCCATTAGTTCTTCTTCAACCACTCAAGGACAATTCTAGAATATGTCCAATTGTCATTACTCCCATTGTCACTAGTCTCACTATAGGTAGAATCTCTCCAGTTGAAAGTAGTTTCCATAGATATTGGACTGGTCTCAAAGTTACTAGATCCTCATGTTGGAGCAGAGTGACCCTTACCATCCCTTCACTAATTCACATGTAAGTATGGTGTTTAGGGAAAAAGTAAAAAACTAGATTTCAGTATAGCCTCTGACATGTGGTTATTTAGAAAGTTACTTAATGTCACCTGAATTTCATGTTCGCTGAAAAAAATTAGAGGACATTATAGTTGGTCTTTTCCAATACTGCATTTTAAAAATGCATTTCAAATACAACTAAGGCTTTGTTTATATTTTTCTGTATTATATACACTGAAATTAAGACATTTTAAATATAAAATCCCTACTAGTGTAATTTCAAAGATCTACCAATTGGGTAAGGTGTATGTGTTTGTCACTTTTCTTTCATTGCTGAGACTAAATACCCAACACCCAAAGTCAAAGAACGAAATTTATTTAGCTCACACTTTGTAGAGATTTCAGTCCATAATTTAGCTCCAGGGCAAGGTGGCTTAGTGAGTGGCAACAGTTCAAGATGCCAGAAGATATCAAAAGCAGCAAGAGCCAAAAAGGAGGAAAAGCAAGCCTGTTCTCCTCCCATGCATGATATGCAGACTAGTTCTCATACCATCTTCCTGCCCTCCTCTTGCACAGGTTCAGGATGGTTACAAAGGACCTTAGCCCCCTGCCAAGTTGCTTCGTTAACCTTCTAAACTTCTCAAGTAGACCCAATGAACAACATCCTAGAGCCATAAGGATGAGTCAGATACAGTCAGATATAGAACCACTGACTTACTTAGTTAAACTTCTAGACTTCTACCTTTGTTACTTTTCACTCATCCCTGAGACAAAATACCTGATGCCCAAAGTTGAGAAAGGAAAGGTTTGCTTCTTACAGTTTTTGGAGGTTTTAGTCCATACTCAGTCCATGGCTCCAAGGCAGGGTGGCATGGCAGGGCCTCAGCTCATGGTGGCTGCAAACAGCAAGGTAGAAACCAGCAAGAGAGAGAGACACGCCTTCTTCCTGCCATTACATTACATCCTGGCTCCACCCCTAGCCCAGTGTAGCATTCATACCCCCAATCCAAGCGCTAGACAATGAACCGATCACAAATGCATACTGCAAAGGCATGAGGCTTGGGGGCCACTGACATAAACTATGACAACTTCTCAGGTTGACACAATGTATCACCCATTGCAGTGTACTTAAAGCATGTTCCTAAACAACAGCATTTAAATTATGTCAAGAGGATGAAAGTGCTTACAGCAAACGTCTTCCAGTTGCCTGTGTGATTCCTACACTCATTTAAATCTAATGTCTTTCAGTATGTGCAGCTGTCCACAAAAGGACAGAGCAGAGAACAGTAGCACTCCTCTAATGAAATCTACCATTCTTTGCTTTTTAAGGAGGTAACATAACATAAATAAACCTCTATATTTCTATCTTCAGATTTAGGATGTCTTTAATCTCCCTCAAAACCTTCCCCGTAGAAGAAAAATTCCCCAAAATACATATACCTAAATATCTTTCATCTTAATACAGTATACTGGATTAATCATTACTGTTGAAGGAAATCTGTACTTGTAAAGATCCTGTGGCTTAGTGTGGGCTCCACGAGGAAGAGTTCAATGATGCATTTATGAGGATAGCAAATGCAAGGGCTGATACAACACCATCTACAGACTCTCTCTCCCAGATATTCCTCCTACCATCATGTGCTTCTCTACACCTTGCTTGGGTCAGTTATCCCCGAGTGACTGCTGTTCAGAGCTCTTCAGTTGTTCCTTAGACATGTTAAACCCATGTGTGCATTATTAATTGATCACCATAGGCAAAACACCTATTCCCATTTAAATCATTTGGTGATTAGATAGATGGACTGCCATTTTGACCTTTCAGTATCCTGCATTCAATTGTTTGAAGGATCTCACTACTCAATAATCTGTCTACTCCCAATTCAACAAAGAAGTCAAGCAAACAAACAGGTATCAGTTTATGGAGATAGCTTGAAGAGCATTTTTTTCATTGGTAAGGTCTGTTTTCTCCAACCAGGATGCTCTGCCTCAAAAACAAACAAACAAGCAAATAAAAACAAATAAAACAAAACCCTCCCATCCTTATGTTTAGGGTTTCAACCTGAAGCTTTCTTCTTTAGTGATAAATCTCCCCATGTACGTTTTTTTAAAGAAATTAATCATCCAAATAGAAACCCTACCCAGAAGTCTCATTAATGAGTTCGAGGGTGTCTTCCATGATATAACAATGTAGCAGGATGTCTGTTACAAAATGAAAGTTTGGAATTTCATAGATGAAGGGAAGTAGTACCATTTTTTTTCTCTGTCACCTTTGATTTCTATTTAGAAATTCATTCTTCAGTCCCCATGTTAGAAAAGGGTAAGGCATGTTCTCAGCATGCTGGCCTCTCACAGCCAGTACAGAATTTTAATAAAACAACAACAGTTTTCTTGGAATACAGTTACTAGGAATGCAGTTATAGCCTGAGGAGACAAACTCCATCCTATACAGTGTCTGAAAGTCCTGAAACAGACCCAAGTGAAGCTTTCTGAAAGGCTATAGTAATTTTAAAGCAATACTCATACTACTAGTAAATAGTGGCTTTCACATATTAACTGACTTATTCCTATGATTAACATATGATGGGTGAGGAAAGTGAAGTATAAAAAAATTTAAATGTTGCACAGTAGAAAGAAAGAGAAAAAGAGAGAAGAAAAGAGAAGAAAAGAAAAGAAAAGAACACAAGACAAGACTGACCTGGGTTTCAAACTTAGGTATCCTGGCTCCAGAGTCAGCATCCTTAAGCATGATGCTACATTCCTTCAGGATAACAAACAGTATACACGTGAGTAGAATTTTGTTAGTCAGTAAGGATATACCTTTTTGGAAAAGTCCACTTATGTGTAATCAGTACCTTCTCAGGAGGGTTCCAAGAGGCTATCAGCATTTCTAGATTTTTATTTATTGTTCTACATGGCATTTGTGTACTTGATTGACCAACACACCTTTCTGGTGTGGATTCTGGCTAAAGTGAACCCCATTAGATGTGGAGGCTTTTGGAGAGATACGTGCAAGAGAATGATGATGACAATGACTATGGTGATGGTTTTGCTGCTGCTGCTGCTGCTGCTAGTGCAGTGTGGTGGTGCGACACCTCTGAGACCAGGCAGGCAGAATTTATCAAGCCGGACTCTGGAGAGGCAGCTTTTTAATATAAGGGCTCAGCTTTTAATACCAGCTTCTGTTGCAGAGAGAATATTTGACATTGTGTGTGAGACAGGAAAAAATACATATATCTTTCGAGTAAATAGGGTCAGTCTTCCTGGCAAGAGTCAGCACAGCAAATATTCTTTTCTTTGGTAGATCTAAGGAATTGTTTAAAATTTTCCACCCATAGGAAGAAAGCAGTTGCAGATGATATGATGCAAAAAGACATCCTTTAAAGACATTTGTTATATTATAGAAGGCAGTATCAGTATATGCCTCATTGGGACAATGCTTAGCTTAGCTTAGGTCTGATTTGGGTGAAGACAAAAATTTTTCAAAAGTGAGAAGAAATTAGTAGAGTTGAAAAATTGGGTTAGAACACCTGGATATTAAAAAAAAAAGCTAATATTGCCCACAAGGTTATTTAGATGATTAAATATATTACTCAAAAAACTTGAAGCCATCATATGAACCTAACAATCATTAATTATATGTATATTTTAATGCAGCATCCACTTAGTAGTATTTTCCTTTTAACATCCTTTTACCTTAAGGATATGGCTAACAACAACTTCTCTGTTAATTTAGCTAAAGACACTGACTGATGGCAACCTTTGCTTGCTTTACCAAATAAAGATGTGTTTGGTTGTTTGTAGTACTGTCAATGTTTATTCAAGTCTGTTTCTTACATTCCATGTTTCCCCAAGCTTTGGCCTTAAAAAGCTTTCCTTTCCTAGATCCTTGTAAACACGGCTGCCTGCCTGTCAGTATTTTTTTCCCCCTCAGCAATCCACAGCTCTGCTACTGTATTTGAAGTTTGGTTTCAGTGGATCTTTGAAGGCCAGCTTTATCCTGCCTGGCTTGCGCGGGTCCCACTCCACCTCATCACCCAGCCACTGCACAAGAATCTTGCCGCCAGTCAGTGTCCACAATGCCTGCCTGGCTCTGCCATGTGTCTGGGAGCACCCTCCCCAGGCTAGTCCCACTGTGTTGCAGACATTACCAACAAACTGGACCAGTCAGAAAGCTTCTGCCAAGTAGATGGCAAGTAAGTTCAGTGACACATAGAAGGCAAAGTCTTACCATGTGACACAGGTGCCTGGCAGAGTGTGTGTGTGTGTGTGTGTGTGTGTGTGTGACAAGTTTTGATGGAGTTCTGCTTGAGAAATGGAGGACTAATTGGCTGACTTCTCTCGTGCAAAGTATTCCTTTGGTGTTTTTACTTTCTTTCTTGGGACTTCATATTGAATCCAGAGCCTTTGTGCTGAGCTGCATCCCCAGTAATTTTTCCTCCCTCTGTCCTTCCTTCTTTCCTTCCCTCCTTGCTCGCTCTTTTCTTTCTCTCTTTTTCTTTTTCTTTCTTTCTCTTTCTTTCTTTCTTTCTTTCTTTCTTTCTTTCTTTCTTTCTTTCTTTCTTTCTCTTTCTTTCTCTCCTTCCTTCCTTCCTTCCTTCCTTCCTTCCTTCCTTCCCTCAAAAGGTCTCAATAAACTTAGAGAAAGGTCTTGCTGTGCTCAGTTGTCCAGGCTGGGCTCAAACTACAACTTGCAAACCACCCACTACAAGCTCCCACACGGTGAGGTTACAGGTGTACACCGCCAGTTTTTTTTTTTTTTCCTGGGGGAAATTTTAACAATGATGTTTTATTTTTCTAGTCATCTTGCTGCACAGTGGTTGGCAATTATTTTTTCTCAACATTTCATCTCTTCTGATCATCTTCAGATGAGTTTTTACCTTGTCTTTCATTACATAAAGAGGACTTGACTTACATGTAAGCTAAATTTGCCAAATCCAAACAGGCTGTACTCTATAAAAACATAAGAACTGTTTTTCATAGTTTTGACTTCCTGTTATTAGCTATACTATTTCCATTAGATCATGTGGTCTCCTTTTCAGGATTCTATCAGATATATTGCTACACTAAACACATGGTTTTCCAAAGGTGTATCATTTTGGAATTGTTACAATTCAAATGACATGTTCTAATCAACACCTAGTGAAATATGAAACTCTGGGAGAAACTCTCAGTCTGATTTAACTGGTCCTTAGGGTGACTCTGATTAACCATCACACTTGAAGACCACTGTCCTAGGGAAGGGGGCACAATGAAACAGGACTAGCACCTGGGCTAGCATCGCAGTAACATCCAAGGCAGATCCTCAATGGTAGGATTCCACGTATACACTAGCAAGATTGGCAGAATACAGTGGTATTTCTTTTTTGCGCCCTAGTCCAGATGTGGAAAGTTTATAGGTAGTAGGAATGATGTATCTTTCTTCCATCATAGAAACTGGAGAAGAAAGTAGCACTAATTACGATAGCAAACAGCCCTTCAAATAATTAAAGGATCTAAAACAATAGGAGTATGTAAGTCATAGTTCAAAATACTTTCAGATCCACGAACAGCCCTTAATATAGTCATTCAGGATCTAGATTGCTGATGTTCCTGACAGTCTTATCATAGGACAGGAAATTTAGTCCTAGGGGCTGAAACTCTCCAGCAGAATGAGCGAGCAAAGGACTATTTCATGAGAAATCTTTGAAGTCCCATACATTGCTTCTGATCACATTCCATGAGGTAGGAATCAAGCATATGGTAATATTTCAAGGCCACAAGCATTGACAAAGGGGAACAGCTGTGTTCCAGCAAGAGAAAACACACTGTGGCAAATGATACTGTCTGACTCAGTAACAACTAATTTCCACAGAAGTCCTTTGGTGGTATTGGTAAAGAATTTTATTTACAAGAGAATGTTGTATAGTATGTCTACAGTATATCAGAAGTCTACAAAAAGTAGTTCTTGCTCTGTTACTGCCCCCAAATGGCCATATTTTACAAGTAACTTAGAGGTCAAGATACTTTCCTACAGAAAGCTACTGGTCACTATCAAAAAAACCAAAGCATATGTCCCTGAGTTAGTGGTTGATTCTCTACGTGCTTATTAATTTGCATCCTTCATACCTTGTCCTTGATACCTGTTCATCAAGTTGAATCAAACATGTATCATACCACACTTTGAAACTCATTTCCAATTATCAAGGATAAAATACTCAGACACTTTCAATTTTCTAAACTATGAAAATTGGAATAGGAGTTAAAAGATCTGAGAAGCTTTGTGTTCATCAAAAGGAACCTCATCTCTTCACTGGAATTAGTACTTTCTGTAAAATGACATGGATATAGATTATACCAGTGATGGCAAACTTTTTAGAGCTTTCAATGATAGCAAACAGCCAGGTGCATGCAGCTCATGAGCCATACATAGGATAGCCACCACTGGAGTAGGTGACTTTCGAGGGTTTTTTTCTAGTGCTAAAGTGCCATAATATAACGCAAGTAATAGGGCATTCTGAAATGCCTGAAATTATTTGTCAACAGGCACTTAGGAATATCAACTATGTCCAAGACACTGCACTAACAAGAGCTCAAAGAGTTAGAGTCCATATGGGAAGTATATAAATATATTAGTTGATAATTACTAAGCAGTGCAATATCTAAATTGATGTATGTGTTGAAAATTGATTTAGTGAAATTTTGAAAAACTGAGATGTTCATTGATGAAATACTTGAGTTTCATTCTGGTCAAACTTTCACATAACCTTCTTTAACTAAAAGTGAATGACATATATAATTCTTAGGAGAACTAATATTTAATGTTCTTTTGGTGAAAACATGAATATATGAAATTGTTCTTGACCAAATTTACATTTCTATTTTTAAAAAATAAACTGTAAGATTATAAAATGAGGATCAAATATTCTGTTTGGGTTAATTTTAACTGAGTATGTAAGGAAAGAAAAAGTGGAAGATACTCAAGCAGGATTTATAGAAGGTGTCAGATTTTTCTGCTTCATAAGTTGGTATGTTCTCAGAAGAAATTTATACCCACAATAGAAAACTGAATGACTATTGATTATTTTTAGTTACCCAAACTAATTGTCAAATAAAGCATTGTAAATCTTTTTGGACGAGGATGGGTATAAATTAAAAACTAATTATAGAAGATACTTATAAAGTCACCATCTTCAGTTCAGTGGGTTGTGTATTTTTGTTGTGTGTTTGAAACTTATCCCTTTGTCTCCTGATCTAAAACTATTGCCAAACAAACAAATCCTAGACATGAAAAAGGATTTCAACTGCTACTAGCCAATTTATGCAAGCAGTGTTTTATATATATAAATATGTATCTAAAGCTATTTTAATTAAGAATTAAAATTAACTCAGAAGGAAAGTAACATGTGGAAACCCCAGGATGGATGGCACTGTTTTCTGTAACCTCAGTCCTGACCGTTAACAAGTCTTTTATCATTGAAGACACTAAACACCTGGCAACTAATAGTGGCAACTATTAGTTACAGTGGTTTCTTTTTACCTTCCTAAGCAATCTGATAGATAAACCTCCAGGAATCTTACAAAATTAGACCTTTAATTGACCAAATGAATGACTGTCTCTTTCTCAATCAAGTTGAAAAGTGAGAGAAGACAATATACAGTGGGAAAGATACTCTAAAAGTTGCAACTCAACTGGTCACATCAATGTGACCTTTTATTTCCCCAGTCTGTGCCCCAAACAGCAGCTAAAGTGATTTTCCTAAAGCCATGTTCTTCTGTCTCACCTTTTTACACAAATCCGAAGACAAAGCCAACACTCTCAGATTGACATGCAACCCACCTTCCCCAGCATCACTGCAGAGCTTGTATTGTCTTGGAAAATCTCTTTGTGAAATGTTTTGAATGCTATATGTGATTTTTCAAATACTAAGGGAACTAGAAATTATAATTCGTACCCAATGGTAATATTGGAATTTAACGTATTTCAAATTAGAACAGTTTATATTCATTTTAGAAAACCAAATTCAATTAAAAGTAAGTAACTTGGTAATGTTTTTATAAAAATATATTAAATCATATTTTTTCATTAAAATATTTTATACATTTTAAATACAGAGCAAAAATAAAAGAAGGAAAGAAAAAATACAGAAATAGTACAGCAGAAATTGATTGAAAACAGAAAAAGCAAAGAAAAATCTTTGGATAAAATCAGCATAGTAGCTAAATATTTAGCAATTTCAGTAAAAATAGAAAATGAAATATACAAAATTATAAATAATGAAGGTGTTACAACCACAAACAGGAAGATTTGAAACTGGGGAACTTTTACATTGTAGAACCTGTTTTGATACATTTAAAAATCCTAATGAATTGAATGAGTTTATTAGGACATTTTACTTATAATCATTCATGAAAAATGTAAGTGAATAAATATTGAAAAAATAGAAAATGAAGTGCCAATGAGTTATCTCTTACAGGCCCTTGTTCTTCCTGTATTTCTAGACAGAGTATTTAAAAGTGCTAAACTCAACTCTCATTGTTTTTAAATCTAGAAAAGTAGATTATGGAAAAATATCCTTGTACCTACTGTTATAAAGCTACATGACCACAATACAAAAGTGGCAAACTAATGAATGATCTCACTTATATGCAAAGTCTAAGAAGGTTAAAAAATCACAGTAGAAACTGGTGGTGACTGTGGCCAGGATGGGAGAGGGGATCATTGGCAAGATGTTGATTACAGGATATAAAATTTGAGTTAGATAAGGGAGTAAATGAAAAAGAGTTATTTTACAATATAGTAACTGTAGTTAATACCAATGTGTTACATTCTTGAGAATCAATGAAAGAGTAAATTTTAAGTGTCCTTATTACCAAAATATGACATATATATGAGATAACTGGATATGTAAATTAACTCAGATATTGCACAATTTAAATTTCAATTCTTTAGGTATAAAATAAACATATATATTGGTCATTTAATATAAATAAAATAGAAAAAATTACTACAGAGATATAAAACAATAAACAGGGTGTTGGAATTAAAAAGAAAGTTATTCTAGGAATGTATAATTTAATAGGGAATTTTCTTGGTTAAAAAATAAAATTTACATGTTCATGTCAATATACCATGATATGAAGGTTAGGGCTGCATATATATATATATATATATACATATATATATATACATATATATATATACATACATATGTGATTTCAAATATATATGAATCATATATATGGAGTTAAATATATGATTTCACTTGTATATGATTTCATATAATATACTATATATAAAAGGTAAATATCCATGTATAAAACTTAAGAGATTCAACAATAACAATTAATTTATTTAATAGTAATTTTAGATATTTTATTAATAAAGTTTTAAATATATACTAAAAATTGTGAAAATGGATTGTGATGTTATACATTATATTTACACACACACACACACACACATATATATATATATATATATATATATGCTTTTCTCTTTTAAAAAACATTAGTTGTTACATTTTAGATATATAATAATAACACTCATCATAGAAAAATTGTACCTGTACATAATATATCGTGATTTCTTTTCTTTTTCTTTTTTTTTTTTTTAGGTAGAGAAAATCTAACTCAGGAC
This sequence comes from Hydrochoerus hydrochaeris, assembly GCA_004027455.1. NCBI lineage: Eukaryota > Metazoa > Chordata > Mammalia > Rodentia > Hydrochaeridae > Hydrochoerus > Hydrochoerus hydrochaeris. The sequence goes on along the minus strand of PVLA01007668.1, from coordinate 16,463 downwards.
ATTGCACTTGCCAGGCAGGCGCTGTGCCACTAAGCTATATCCCTGGTCCTATATCTTGATGCTTAATTTTTTTCCCATTCCCTTCATTTCCCTTCAATCCCTCATGAAGCACAGATGAATATATTTGATGAATTTATGGAATTGTATTTTGGAAATTTTTGAGATACTACATTTTATTGTACAGGTGTTTTACCACAATAATTTAAGAAATAAGTACTTGTCCCTAACAAAGCATAAAGTACAAGACAAATAAAATATTTTTAAATATGAAAACAGATTTTAAAGTTAATTTTTTAAAGAGAAACTTATATCCTATGGAAGACCTCTGTGTTATCAAGTGGACAAGTCATTGTTCATTGACTTTATAAATATGTCTGTATTTTACAACTTAAATGACAAATCTATTTTGAAACCAAACTTTAAACACTATTAGAACTTTCCACAGTAATTTTAAACTTTATTAAATAGATGATTATGACTAATAAAAGAATGCTCATTAGAGTACTTAACAGATAACACATAATCTAAGCTTTAATTGTCAAATGACACTCCCCACAAAAACTTCATGAGATAGATAATTCCACTAATCCTTATTTGCAGTTGAGGAAATAGCATTCAATGATTTACATAAAATGGTAGACTACTAATATCTTAAATGTTGCAGCATATATTTAAACCTGTTTATTTTTGATTCTAGGGTCTATGTTCTTTACCATTCATTAGTCTGAATCCATTTAAAAAATAAAAACCTTAATAATAATGGTGATGGTGTTGGTGGCCATAGTGTTGTAGGAATACATAGCACTTTGGTGCCAGAATATAGAACATAGATAGAACAATGCAAAAGAAATACAGCTAATCTAGAAACAGATTCAGTGGCAGTTAGAAATGAGTTACTGGAGACAGGTAGCATTACAAATCAACAGAGAAGTAGAGTAAGTGTAGAGTAAGTCATTCAAGGTTTGTGCAGTGGCCTACTGAGAAAAGTTTTAGCTAGTTCCCTATTTTCAGACAAATCTTAAATGAATAAGAATATAAACATTAAAAATTAAACATGGAAAAAGTATTGGCTTTCATGACATAGAAGGATTTCTGAAGCATTAAACATTTAAAAATATCAAAGTAAAAATTCACTCAGATCATAAAATATTAAATATCTAAGAATAAAAATTAAAATAGTTCAATACCTATATGTATGTGTATTAGTTACTTAACATTGCTGGTATATAATACCTAAAATCCACGACTCAAAGAAGAAGAGCTTTGATTGGCTTACAGTTTCACAGTATTCAGTTCTTGGTTGATTGGTTTCAGGAAGAAAGAGTGTGCAGAAATGTGGAGTAGAGGAGAACTGCTCAGTTCATGGTGGATGCGAACCAAAGCAGGGTAACAATGTCAGAGTGGAAGTGGCAAAGGAATTAAATACAACATTCAAGGAGACACCTCTTTGGATCACTCAGAAACATCCAAAGCATGTTTCACTAATCCTTTTGGTGGCTCCTGACCCAGTCAAGTGATGCATTTATGCATAATTGTGTACATATAGACAGTCAAACCCCATAATAAATAATATAAGAAAAAGTGAATAGAAAGTATACAACATAGGGTATAGAGATGGATAACTGCAACCTTAAAGAGTTAAATTTTACTATAATGAAATCGCAAGAATTCAACTACATATTTACTGGTCACAGGACAATGCCAGTGGCTCAAGCATGAGTTTCACAACCAATGACTAGCCTGCTGTCAATTTATTCATTGCATAAGCTGGGAAAATTCTTTACATTTTTCATGTCATTGTCATTTAAAAATGTACATTAAATCCAATATTGCTCTACTTCTCAGGGCCACCATACACCTCTCCAAAGAGAGCATCTTAACCATACTGTGTTCTAAGCTTGTCTTTCAGTGAAGTGTAGAAAGAACGTTGTGCCACTTATGTGGATACATCACTGGAAACCTTGGCTATCTGCTTCAGAGGATGTATGGGCATTGGATTTGACCGATGATTTTCTAACATATTTTTAAAGACCCTAAGTGTTTATTGGTGGTGACCTGGTGGCTGCTGCAAGAAGCTGGAGGCTGACTAGAATCCTTGACAAGGAGTTCCAGGCATCAACATTCACCATTCATTTGATCTGCCAGACATTGCTAATAAGAACCAGTGGTGGTGATGGTGGTAGTGGTGGTACATCTGGAGAATTGATTTCAAAGACTGTCTTCTTTTATAAATTGTTCTCAAAGTTTGGGCTTTAACCAAATTACCTTAGTTGTAAAATCCTGCTTTGTAAGAAGATACTGCTAACTTCCCTGCAGCATTTTCCTCTGGTGTTGCTCTATGGATGCAGGGGGGTAAAGTAGCTGAAAAAGAGCGGTAGACAAATGTATGTTCCTTTGTTCTTGCTACATTTTTCATTTCATGCATCCTACTTTTGCATACAATCAGAAAGCCCATCAGAAATCACCGTTTCTGAAGGAATTTGTGCTACCTTTTTGAGAGCTATGTTATTCAGTTTCCTCTTTGCTTTTCAGATTTTTTCATGTTCTCCTTGCTAATGTTTACTAATGCATACCTCACCCACCACCAGTACACAAACCAACAAGCAAAAACTTCCAAGTTTCCCTTTGTGTTTAGTTCAGGTCCTGAGTTGAAGATCAGAAATGATCTTTGCTATTTTTGTAGTGGCTATGCTGGGAATGTTACTACTGATCTCAGTTCTCTATGAAATGTAATAAATATATTCTAGAATTAGAATGTGACCAAGTTACTAAAGAGTTAACTGGAACAACATGATTAGGAAGTAAACTTTAAATTATTACCAAACCATATATTTGTACATTAATGACCCATTGGCCCAGTTGTATTCTGACAATATGTGCATATTTTATTTGGCTTTCTAACATAATGCAGTCAAATTGAATCTGTGTTCATGATTGTTTTCAATATAGTGCTCCTCACAAAGCCTCTCTTTGCTTGAGTTCCTACAGACCCTGGTGCCTTTAGGCTGGCTGTCAGCACAAATGATTGCACAGGTTGTGCTAAGATCCGCAATCTTCTGTATGTCTTAATAGTGCAATTGCTCCTGGAGCAGAATGACTGGCACAGAGCAACTCCTCGATGACTACAACCAGGACCTCTGAATGCATTTGCCATCTGTTGAACAGAGATAGTATTTCGGGACACTGGAATGTATTTAATAACTTCTTCAAGGTTCTTTTTTGATTTCCCAGGGTGATCACTAAAAATATTGAATAAAATTGGTCCCCAGATAGAACTAGATCAATTCCACAATAGTAAGATATGTTTTTCTTAGAAACGGACATCTTGTAGAAATTTATAGCACTTTTTAGTAATTGCTGAATCTGGTTTTAACATAAAGAAAGCTTTCAGATATTTTTATCACTTATTTCTGTCATTCAAAACCAATGAATTCCTTGTAGTATGCAAAGGGATTAACTGTTTTTTTTAAAAAAAAAAAACAATACTTAATAAGATATATTAGCTACATAGTATCCATGTCAGTACCATAGGAATTTACTGATGTAACTTTCTGTTTCCTTTCTGAAAACATGAAATCCTGAAGAAAAGACACTTTAGGATACACATAAGAGTTATATTTTCCATCTGAAGCATCCTAGCACATCCAGCCATTTTATGAGTATTTTGCCCTGATCTCAGTAAGGCTTTCTGCAAATTTGAGGCACTAAATAGTGTTTTTTATTTAAAATTTGTCTCATCATTGTCCAGATTCTGCATAAGCAGTCCTTGTGTGAGGAGTCTTTAAGGTTTATTAACATCTCTTTTAAGTATTAAATTAATCTGAGAATTATAAAAATATGTCAGTCTAAAACAAAATTGTGTGTTCTTCATGTTAAAATTCAGAAGATAATTTGACTGAGGAGCTGATACTTTGGTGGATTGCTATACATGTAAACAATGGGTATTAGCATTCATTTTCCAAAATGAACTGTATAGGTGTTTTCATGACATTCTGGAGAATTTTAAGCAGCTGCTTTTCAATTTTATTTAGCCTTAAGGATATGCTTGCATTGCAGGCAACTCAGACATAACTGCCTGGAGCTACTGCAGAAAGTTCCTGGGATCATCAAATGAAGAATAAAGTGGGAAAATGTTAATTAACAGAACCTCTTACAGAATGATATTAGGTGACTAGGTGGGGCTCCAGTGTGGGAGATCTACCTCAGATCTTTGAATTACCAGGTGTTTGTATGAGTGCATAGTTAAGATTATTTGTTTAGCTAAATATAAATTGAAAATGTGGATATTGACTCCACTGAACTAGCATTGGCAAGAGGATTTCTAATGTGCAAACTGCACTGGAATGGTCAACTCATGGGCTTTTCATTTAACTTCCCCTGGGCTGGTGATGCCACCTCCCAAGATTGTGAAAATTAGTGTTCGTTTTCTCTCTCTCTCTCTCTCTCTCTCTCTC
>PVLA01007668.1:0-11909 GCA_004027455.1 Hydrochoerus hydrochaeris | reverse complement strand
CAGATATAGGTCCTATTTTCTTCTTTGTCCCTCCCAAAGAACACTCTTTTATTGGAGGTTTTAGAAGGGAAGCATGAGTTAGAGGTCCCACCAATAGGAAGCGTGAATTCTCCTCAACTCTTTTAACTTTTATCATCATCAGCTGGATAGAGCGCATAATCTACAACTTAACTCCACAGGCCAGACTTTGTGTGTCAGACATTTAGAGTACAAATGTTGAATTTTTAACTAAGTCTTCCAGTCCAGCAACATCACAACCTAGTGATAAGACCTCTCCTCCTCTCCCTGAAAGAAGACCAGGCCCAAAACTCAGAAAGTACAAGTTCGTTCTGCTCCAGTGAGGACAAACAATAATCAAAAGTACCTAATTGCAAAGAGCCAAAAGCAGGCAAAATGAAAACCCCCAACTGACAGCTGGCCCACAGCCCAGAATGAGACCCACCAACCAATCAAAAGACACATCAGCCTAACCCTCTTCCCTCCACCAAACACTCTTAAAACCCACAACAGAAGCTTCTACTGCCTCACCGGCGCCTCGCCCTGGTCGGCTGGGTAAAGTGCCATTTCTGCTTCCTTTGACTAAAACCCCTCCTGTGGACCTTGTGTGTGTTCTGGTTCTCGGCTATTCTATCACCTATGACTCACAAATAGTATCATGATTCTGTAACCTATACTTCCAAATAACATCAAGGTGCTGTTAAATACAGGATAAAAGTAAAAAAGAAGGGCAATGATAGAAGTTTGTAAGGACTTTCCAGGCAACACCAGGTGACTCTAGTCTGACATTTAGGATTTGCACACCCGTCTTTATATTCAATTTTATGAAGTTCTTAGAAACACTTAAATTTTATTGTAACTTAATTTTTCTTCCAATCTGTAGGCATCTGTGTGCCGCTCTGTTGATATGGTTGGATCATAGGATCCAGTTATAGATGAAAACTCTAATTAACATAATGGATTAGGACTTTGGAGTGGATGCTGACCATTTAATAAATATTAACCACAAGGCAATTTAATTTATGAAATAAAGGAAATAATATGTCTTATAGAACTTCTACTTAATTAGAAATACATTTTATACTTAAATAATTTTTCAAAAACATGCTCATTACCTGGAATTATGATCAAGTTAAAAATTTCCAAGGCCCATATCATGTGTAACTCAAAACAGGTGTGTTTCAAATCTGTGAAATTTCTATCCAAATTAGAAGATGTGCTAGTAATTCCAACTCTCATAGAATTAGTTTTGGAGAAGAGTATTATAGCCTTTCCAAAGAAGTAGGTCAAAGTTCTAATTCTTGTTTTGTTGGTTTATTAGGAGGAAAGGGCAGTTTTTCACTTAGTAAAGAGAGGAGGATATAGGAAATAGAAGCAAAGAGGAATAGGAAATACTGTAGATGGCTCCCTGGGCAGTTGCTCCATGTCAGATATGTTACAGTCAAATCTTGCTCTAAAGCTTTCCAACCCAGGATCAGAAAAGGATACATTTCCTTCAGTCTCCACTAAACATATGACAAAAGTAGAAAATGAGAAGCAAAGCTAGTAGATGAGATTCTGAGAGCTTCTAGTTTTCTGAATTAAGCCACAGGTAGGAAGGAGATTCTTTGACCAAACTTTCCCCACAACTTCCCCACATGTGGTGAGAGATTGTAAAAGGGAGTAATAACTGGCCTCAGAAAATAGATTCTTTTCATGTAAACACGTCTTGTAAATAAGCCTCTGGTGTTTGATTGGACACGACTCCTGTGTATTTGTAGTTCGTGAGACGGATTCTCCTCTAAGTTTTCTCTACTGCACTGCATTATGAGAATGGGAATTAGCCTTGTGTTCCCCTCTCAATGTCAAAGTGTCCCCACAATGGTAGTTATGAAAATAGCCCTACTTAATATTTTCATTGATTGAAAGGTCCAAGGAGAGCCCTGAGTGCATACTGCTTTGCTTTGCTGTTTTCAGATCCTTAGGCAAAAGGCCATTTGTTTCAACATGTAGGCAAGACCATACTAAACGTTGAATACAGAGTAGAAATCCCAATCTGTCAATTCAGATGGTGCTCAGCTGAAGAAAACATTGGAATAATTTAATCTATCTCAAGGCATTTAAGCAAGGTATATATACTCTACTGACATGTATTTCTTCTTTAGGAGAAATTTTGGGCCCCTTAAATAGCCCTGTGCAAAGAGGTGATTCTCTTTTAAAGGCAAATGCTCTTGAGAAGGTGAAAAAATTATGCACAAAAGAACAGTATATAGAAAAGCTGTTTCTGTCTTTTCCTGATTAATCTAGCTCTTCACTTATACCCCCTTGTGATATTAGTTGGTATATGTTCATTCTTTCTCTTCCAGGGCATGACTTTCATCTTCATTTGATAAGTCCTAGGTACTGTAAGTATATCTGACCTTATTTAGACAAGATTTCCCTCCACCTATACCATCCCAGTTATTTTCTGTTGCTATTATATGCTTCCAATTCATAATCATCCTTTTCTAACCAAGCTTAGCACTGTAAAGAAAAGACTCACGACTTCACTGCAGATATTAATACCCAAATTGTTCAACCCCTTTTTCATAATATACAATATCCCCATTTGCACCAAATGCCAAACAGTATTATTCATAACAGCTAATATTTGATAATATTTATAGCAACTAATATGGAGTCAACTTCATTACCCTAAGTTGAAATTAATATACAATATGACCTATCAACAAATGTAATTTTTTTCAAAAATCAATATAGTGAAAGACCACAATAGAAAGAAGACTACTGGGAAATGATTATAGTAAGATGTATTTCAATGTGCAAATGACTTCAGGCATGACTTCTCCAGACATGTATCCTGACATCCCTTAGTTTGACCTCTTTATATGCAGAAATGTACGCCATGTTTTGCTGAGACATCTGTTATGGCATAGTCACCAAGGGTGAAATTTTTCATGAGTGACCACATGTTGCTAAGCTTCTGAACCAATCTATGTAAAATAGTCTTTGATTAAAGAATTTAGTGTGTAACTAATTTATTGTTGTATATATAAAATATATAGAGAGAAAAGTTGTAACTCCAAGAATCATAAACCAGCCTGTTACACATTTTTGTATTTTTGAAAAATTGAAAGACAGGAACAGTTATTCACTGTTGAGACTATTCTAAAAAGTGCAGTGTATCTATTCTTAGTGTCCTTAAATACACAGACTCCCTCAGTTAGTGTGACTACTGAATACCACCCTGGCTAAATTCTAAGATTTCCTTTCATCCTTCTAAAGCCATATTCCTGACTGTGTCTATTATAGGCAATCCAAACTTATTCATTGTTGAATGAATAATTTCATACCACTCTTACTGTATCTACCCTTAGTTATTTCTGTCTTTCCTTTTCGAGGACTTTTGTCTATACACATAGCACTATATCTTGCCCATGGCTAATGGTGAATTATTAGTCACCTAATTAAAAAGAAAGTAAATTATAAAGTTATGCAAGTGTGCAGATTGTCAGATTCTCCCTCTGCTCTTCCTCTTCAAGGGCTACACCTTTTTGTCTACTTTAAGGCATTCTTCTTTTTAATTCCCATGGTTTAAAGCAAGACTCTGATGTGGAGACTGGCTGTCACCTAACTTGTATTTATCTGACCCAGACTTCTTCCTGTTCTGGTCTGCTTTATGCCGAGGTGTCTCAGCTTTCATGGAAAAGCTGGAGGGCAGGCTCTCATGAAGAAACTCTATCTGTGCAATGCCCAGTCTCTCCTTGTGTCTTCTCATGCACATTTTTGTAATTGAGCATTATTCTTTTCTTTATAATGACTTTCTGACCAGTGGATCTAGACTACCAGGTCAGGGAAAACACTCGTAAATGATAGCAGTAACATAGTGTCGTACAGGAAAATGTTATCAGGATTATTTCTCTGTACTTACACTAATGCCGAGTTATAATTGATTATGATAATATGTTGGTTGGTATTTGAAAACAAATTTTAAAAGGTATTGCAAATAGTTTTTTCCCGTGCCAGCTCACTGAGTTAGGAGTAGGAATGCTTGCACTATACATGAAGAGCTGAGCTATCTCCAAACAGACAGTTAACCTATTTCTTGCAAATTATCTTTCCTTGTGAGACTAAATTATTGCTTGTAAACAGTGCTGGGAATGAGCAATTTCAGTGGAAGACGTTTCTGATATGCAAAGTGTTATTGTTATAATTTGTGCTTATGTAGATACATCTCTACTTTCAGCACTGAGCCATGATTGTTCAGGGATGGCTAAACCTCAGACTGAAAGTTTAGATAATAAGAGGAGGTATTTTCACAGTTTCTTGAATCTAAAAACCTCAAAACATTCAGCCTCAATGCAAATGCAAATGCAAATTCTGTAACAAATACATATCCAAACACCCTGGCACTTGATTTGTAGTAGGAGTTATTGGCAGATGGTGGGGACAGAACTGCCTGTCCTGTTTTCTCTCTGGCTACCTGGTGAGCATGCTAGAGAAGCAGTGAGAAGAATCTCAACTTTATATAGGTTTGAATGTGCAAACTCAAAATGACAAGTTAAATCCACTTAAGTCAGGCTGATTTTGTAATTTAGGATGTTTTGTGTCTATAAAAACTGTAAAACTGGATTTTTGTCTTTTTAAATCCTCTTAGAGCACTGCTGCCTTTATCACTCATCGTTTTATCATGGCACTTAATCAGATCTCCCTTGTGTCATTACCTGTTTTATGGGCATATATCTTGTCATTCTTATTAGATTACAAACTGAAAGGGGTAATGATCTTATGTGCCTTCTAATAGATAATCCATATACTGTATAACTGTTATATAATATTAACATAGTAAAATAAAGAGACTGTGAAAAAATTGTAAGTAATTTTCTTGATCAAATTCACTTAGTAATTCACATTTGAGTAGTCTCCATATGCATCATGTTTCTTAACCATGGTCAGCTCTGCAAAATACTGGATGAAAACATAAATTTCAAAGAATAACTGATGGCACACCTAGTCACTCCGCATAATCCTAATGGTTTCCTCTTTGTGCCCTTTCTCCATTTGGAAGAGTGTTGCATTATAGGAGAAATATGTTAGTTGAAGGAATTGTTTTTCACCTTGTTTTTCCACACCAGGCTGTAAAGCACCAAAGCCATACGTTCTGTTATTTTATCAACAGAATATCTTGTTAAGAAAAGGGTGCATATACTGATATGTGTATGCTAACATTTTCCCTGACACAGCATAGTAAAAGCAATAGTGTAGAAATCTAAGGCTGTGCAAAAAAAATGTTACTCTCTCCCCTTTTAATCTGGTTGCATTTAAGTCATCTGTCTCAGCTAATTATCTATCTGCCTACATGGACACACTGAACGGAAAGCTTACATTAGTCTGCTCTTACAGGTATCACTGTAATTATATACAGCCACTACACTGTACTAGAGATCAGCAATTTCTGAAGTGGGTTTTAAACAACACTCTTTGTGTAGGAGGTTAATAGGTATTACTGGGAGAACAACTTTTTATGGTCAAAGATATTTAGAACAATTCTGGGCTATGGGCTAAGCTAAGTGTTAAACAGTTTTCTTAGCTATGAGTTAAGAGCTCATGATGTATTAATGTCTTATCGGAGTCTTTCCGAGAACCATATGCTATATAATAATTTCTCAAGATCATTTAATTGCAAGAACTTTTTCCACACTATCCTGTGGAACTGATGTTTCTTAGAACATACTTTAAGATATATTAGTAGGTTCATTTCTGATTACCTCTTTGCATTTAAGACTTGATAAAGCTGATCATATTGATAAACACATCAATGAAGTCTAAACCATGGCTTGTACTTCCAAGTAGCCAGGAAATGCATACTTTTATTTTAAATAAGCCAGAGAAACTATTAAATTAAATATTTCTAGGATTTGTCATTTTGCTATATGATTATTACCTCTGCTTTTTTTTTTTTTTTGCAAATCCATGTTATCTTTAAACCCATTTAATATCAATTACTATGGAATTTTAGGTAGTAGAGAGCTAACACTTTGCTGGTGATTTATTTATTTTCCTGCACTGTTAAATACAGTAGAGTGAACCTGGTTTAATGCTCCAAGCCAGAATTTGGAGATGGTTGCTAACGATGAGCAACGGTATTCACTCTATGAAGCTGTAACCATGAGTTTGATTAGTGCTTTTCCACCTCACATCCAAAAATCTAGTTTAGATCTTAACAAGTCATACAACAGCTTATTTTTCTCTTTTCCATAAAAACAAAATGAAAAATGTGAAATTTTATTGTTTTCTGGAAGATGGACTCAGCCTACCTTCTTCACAAAAAATATGATTTTTGAATTGAAGAAGAAAAGAGATATATATTGGCTACGTACTATATGATCCTCACACACAATCACTTTTAAAAGCCTATGCAAGAAACTGTTGATAGTGTTTAAATCATAGAAGAAGAAACTAAACTTTCCTTCGGACTCTGACATCTAGGAAATAGAAGAAATGGATTATTAATCTATGTCTGTTAGATCCCAAAGTTTGCTCTTTCTCTTTTTTAAATATTGTTTTCCTCCCCAAAGCTGCAAGCAATCTTTTATATTGTACTGCCTTCACTGAAACCTTTTGCAAATAAGTCCACTGGTTTGCAAATTTAAAAATAACTCTACCATATTTTCATTGTCAATATAGCACATGTATTTTTATAGATGTCTTCATCTTCAAGTACTAAAGCAATAGCGAAACTTAAATGCACCAGAATGATAGGCATTAATCACACATAAAGATGCCTGCGATGGAGATAACTTTCTTTTAGATGTTTGCCGTAAAGTTCACGGAAAGGATTGCAGTCCCTTCAGGTGCTATATCACAGTCATAGCAGATGAAGGTGCCGGTGCGGGGAGACACCATGGGGCAGCTGATGGCACTGAGGGGTTTGATCCTTTCCATCAGGAGAAGCCACAGTCCTTCTAGTGTACACTCGGACACCTGTTTGCTTCTTGGTGGCTCAAATTATGTCTACACAAGGAAGTTGAGAAGGGAGACCTTGCCCATGCAGGTACATAGTTGCCCTGCACATAAAAAAAAAAATCCTAGCTGGGAGGGAGAATAAATACAGTGTAGGTTACTGATACTGTCTGCTGCAATGTACTGCACGGTGCCTTACCAGCTTCAGTCCTCACTTCTGTCTCACTTTTATTAAGTTTATTGACTGGTTGTGATGAATTGGCTTTCACCACTTCAAGTTCTGTGGAAAGAGCTTATTTCTAAGTACAATAGGAAGGTTGACTTTTTGCTTTAATATTCCCATGAAACAGAATTCTAGATACGGATAATATTCTGCTATAATAAGGTGAAATCTCTTGTATATATTTTCAGAATGAGTCAACTCTTTCTTATAAATAATGTGAGCAACAGCATTTATTTTGTTCTGTGAGGTGGTACTTTGGAATGAGAACAGGGAAGAATAATAAAATGAAAAATAGCTTTAGAGGCATGAGGAGATAATTATATATATATATATATATTCATTCTTTGACTCATCAATTTTAATTCAAGTTTATTTGAAAATATACCCATGTTGACAGAGGTGCAAGGAATACAATTAAAGATGGAAATACATATGTTTGTAAGAGTGAAGTGCCCACAGTGGTTGTCTAATAACATTTATACATCTCTATTTTTATTGCCTCTATTTTTATAGTAAATATGACATATTCGCAATAAAATAAAACAATAGCTTTGTGACCTTGGGAAGCACAATTACCCTCTTTAAGATGGTTTTCTTATCAGTTTTGGGCAAGAAGAAAAACTGCTCTCACTAGGAACAGGGCTGTGTAGTTTTGTAGGGTTACCAGAACAGCCTACCAGGATGTGAAAGACCTAAGAGAACATGAGTTCACTCTCTCCTCACAAGCTTTTCCTGCAGAGGTAAAACAGGGCATCTTAGTAGTATTTTAGAAAATAGCTAAAATGTAAAAATCACATTCATTTATAGACACACTGGTACTTAGAGTTTGCCAATAAATCTTGAATGGTTTGAGAATGGTAGCCAATAAATTTAGGTTGAGTTGAATTGGGATGCAGGGTTCATCCATGTCAGAAAGTAATTTATAAAGTAGAAAACAACATGGCCCATGTGGATTTTTGTGTAGGAGTTTAACTTAGTTTGTTTCTAGAACAATAAGGTCCATGATACCTCTTTTAAACATTAAGGTAAGACTCCATTCTCCAAGTTGTAGACAGATAGAACCTTGGGTGCTTGTTCTATATCTCCGTCAAAATTTTTGACCATATCAACACATGCTTTTACCACCTTGATCACAACTCTTAACATGCTTTTAACAGCTTAGTCATAGAGTCTTTCTTATCCCACATTTCATAGGGCTCCTTTTGCTTTTTCACAGCTCTCTGCATTGTTTCAATTTAACTGTATGCAAATTTTCTGCTTAGGTCTTCTAGAAACCTTGTGCTTTTGTAAACCAAGTCTCTCATACTGTCAGTCTTTTAGCAGAACTATGAGGTGTGTTCCAAAAATATAGTGAATGTTCAAATTTTAAAAAAATATTATTACAATAAAGTTACATTGCTGTTAATCCTCCTAAAAATGCTCACCACTTCACACTTATTCTATTGTTTTTGACACCTTTTGAAACAACTCTGGAAGTTTTCTTGCATGAGCATCTTAGAAGGTAGAATGAAAATGTGAACGCATCTACTGAGTACCATCCAGTAGAAAAGCAGGCTCTTCAAAACACCAGAGGGTGTCCTTATCCACCTTATTTACCATACCCGACATCATGTGACATCTAGCTCTTTCCCAAAGCAAAGCAAAAACAAAAGGAAAGTGTTTTAATTCAATTCAGGAGACCAAGGCAGATATGACAGTGCAAGTAAAGATAAGAATAAAGACTTCTAGAACTGATGAGAACATGGCAAGAAAGATGGGGTGTGTTTGATGCTTAGGACTATTGTGAGGGGGATTAATGACAGTGAATTTTTTACTGCAGTGTATTTTTGAAATTTAAATGTTCACTATGTAGTTTAATTACCCCTTGTGTTTAAATACCTATATCTCAATGCTTGACTTTAGATAATACTCTAAAATAGAACTTATCCTGTATCCTCTTACCTAGAGGATCATGGGCCATGAGCAATCTGGTTCCCAGCTTTTGTCTCCATTCTTGTGCTTGTGGTCTCATTTTGAGGTTCTTCCCATCTGACTCTGTTACTTTCTACCTTCCTCAGATCTGCCACTTATTATTCTCTTCCAGTGCTGAGGACATTTAGACCAAGCCTATTACTGTCTTTTCTATCCCCAGGATAAATGCATGCTTGGACAACTGCCACGATACCCTAATTTATAAGAGCAGGTTTTCTTCAGCTCTACACCCTTTTTTCTAACATCACCACAAACACATATCCCCAAGATGATTGTGTAGAAATATTAAATTCTGTTTTCATACTCTGACCACAATATCCTTCCATGTCTCTCATGCTCCCACAATCATGGCCTCTTCTGTTTGATCTCATAGACAGACATCCTCACTGTGCTCAGTCTCAGCCGCCTGGGATAGTTCTGCTCCCCCTTCCAGCTTAGAAGGTCTGAGCTGTGCTTCCTTTGATAGTGTTGGCCTGTGTGCTCCTTCCAAGTCTCCATCTATGAAATTTTCCTTCTCAGTAAATGTTGCAATCCACTTTTACTTACATGATACCACTTTGTTCTCATAACAGCTGCAGGACAGGCAACCCGCAGGCCATTGCCTCAGCCTTACAGCTTTAGGAATCCCGCTCTTAGCTAGGTGGGATCTCTTCTGTGTACCTGCACTGGGTGTTCATGGACAAATAAAAAGCAAAGTACAAATATTGGATGCCTGATCCAAAAGCATTTTTTCTGATCTAATGATTTTAAAGATATATATTTTTATAGATTTCCCCCAATAAATTGATGTCTTAAAATGCAAACATTAAAGCACAGTAGCATTTCATTTGTGAATTGAGTTTGAAGGACCCAGAGTCCTTGTTCATATTTCTTGTTGAGAGTCTTCTGCCTGCCCCTAAGGCACCTAAGATTTTTTTTTGGAAGAAACATATTTTAAATAACTTTATATTCCTAAATATCAAGTAGCTTCATTCCCCAAAAGAAATATACATATACACATATATGGTGATTATACAAAGATTATTTTAACAAGAGGAAAAACATAATATAGAAATAAATGAGAAAATGTCTCTGAAAAAAGAAAAACAGTTTGGTTTCTTAGGGATTGGCCTTACAATCTATCTTATTTAACATTTTCATAAATGATTTGGAGGAGCAAATACATGGTAAATTATCCAAGTTTGCAGATGACACTAAGCTCTTCCAGGTAGTGAAATGCCAAGCAGATGGAGATAAACTACAGGGAGAATGTGCCAGCTTGCGTGAGTGGGCAGAAAATTGGTAGATGATATTCAGTGTGGGCAATTGAAAGGTACTTCACTTAGGAAAAATAATAAAAGTTATGCCTATAGGAAAATAAATTTAGTGATGTCTTAGTTCCATAAAAAGTACAGAAATTTTCATAGACCATCTTTTGATATAACTCTTGAATATAATGATGAATCAAGAAGGGAATAGAAAATGAGCACACAGAAACATTAATCTTGAATTAAATGATACATCACAGCATGGAATATTTGTTAATTGATCAAATAATAGTAATGGAATGCCTTCTGTTAGGTTGAATTCTGGGAATTTAAATTTGGTTGTTTCATCTCAAAAGAATAAAAGAATAAAATCTATAATATATCTAGAGAAGTCTAATGAAGATAGTGTATTTAGTAATTATCACAAAGAAACACAAATCACATTTATAAGAAATTTTTGTGCATTCAGATCTCTCTAATTTGATGCTGTAATTGCCTATAAAGTACAGGCACATTTTTAGTAGGTTTATAGATGAGAAATTGTAAATAAAGATGGTTTAAATGACTCTGAGTTCCTAAAACAGGGGGAGGAAAGGAATCAAGCTTTTCTGACTCCAAGTTTTGTCTTTTTAAATTAACATTCAAAGTTTTCCTTCTCAAGAGGAAACAGGAAGAATTGGTGACATTAAAAAGTGGAAATTTTGGAAATGTAAACAGGTAGTGATGAATAGATAATAAACTGTTATGTAAGCTGGGGATGAAGCCAACGATAATGATGGTGTCCATAACCTTGCAATATTACCTATACTTTCTTTAATATCTACCCTTGTTTCAGTACTACTGCTGTGAAAAATCATGCCTTTGTTCTAAGCTGTCACCAACAATATATAGGTGAAATATAGGAGTCCACTGCAATGGCAGAAAATAGGAAAAAAAAAAAAACAGCTCAGGAGCCCCAATTAAGGAGAAACTCCTGCCTACTTCTGAGCTAGCATTCTGTATATATGTTGCATAATAAAACTTGAAGCTGTGCATTTAGGCTAGAAATGAATCCAGAATGCCCAGATCAAGGAAGAATGCAGTTCAAATATTTCAGCATATCACGTGACTAAGTGATTAGAGTTCAAAGGGAAGCTTGAAAGTAAAGCAGGCAATAACCCAAAGAGACACGGGTTGACTAGACTTAGAGGAGCAAAGGAGAGTAAAGGAATGATGGGAGAGAATTGAGATAAAGTAAAATATAACTGGGATGAAGTTGGTCACAGTCGCATTCTTTTTCTTGCTACATTATTCTGGATAGTCAAGTAATTAAACTTAGGAACTATTTCCCCAGGATAACTAATTTATTACTATACTAACATAAATTTGTAGTTGTTTTCTTTTTTCAAAAAAATAAAAATGAAAAAGGTAAGAAATGTATAACTGTCCTTTGTGCTTTCTATCCCTTTGCTCCATTCAAGCTCGTTTTACTGTTACCTTTTGCACAGCTCCATACCTTCCCTGTCGTTCCTGCCTGTGGCCTCTGCTCA
>PVLA01007667.1:0-101255 GCA_004027455.1 Hydrochoerus hydrochaeris | reverse complement strand
TGAGTTTTTTGTTTACTTAAGGCCCCTAAACACAAACTGTCTGTCTCCCCCAAGTAGAAGGCAGGCATCTGTTCTAACACCAGTGACACAACTGAGAGGTCACTGGTTGGCCTTTGGCTAAGAAGTTTTCAAGGATGATTTTAATTAACTATAAACACTAACCAGCTGAATCCTCTTTTAAAAATGGAATCCACAGTTAAAATAGAGATGGAAACCATTATGTATGCTGAGGTGTGACCTCAGTTGTATGTTAGCTGGCTTACACTGTCAAGGGATTCTTATGTTTTACCTTCAAAGTATTAGAAATATATCCCCAGAGACAGGCTTATGGGTGAGCTCCAAGTAGAAGGGCTGTAAGTTGAGGTGGAGAATCTATGAGCCTGTTTGACTTTCTCACTCACAATTTCTTGTAGGAAATTGGGGGACTGACTATGGTAGGTTCTAGGAAAATATTTGTTGATAGATTAATTTGAGACTATAGTATAGTATAAGAAATGAAAGTCATCCCTGGAATAGAGTTTGATTTTTCTTGATCCTTGATTCTACACAGCCAATGTTTTGTGCATTTGGCTGGTTGGTCAGTTTTCTGATCTGCCTTGTTAACTCACTGTTAAATATGCATGATAAAGGGTGGGAACATTATCACTTTCTCAGTTACTGTACTCTGATTTGTAAGTGTTCCAAAACCTCGACCCAGTTAGAGAAAGGCCACCAGCCTGATAACAAATTTCACCAAGAAGAGTGACAGCGTCCTTCTCTAGCCCAGCGTGCTTGTTTTTACTGTGTGGTTGCATAGGCAGGCTGCCAGAAAACAGGGGTACAAATTAATTGTTTGTGGAGATATGGCCATGTCATTCCTGATAAACACAGACATAAATATGGCAATGTGTTGACTTGTTTTTCTGCAACAAGGGAGGACAGAAATATGTTCACCAAAATAAAAAGAGTCCAAAAGCTAAGTTGGGGGGAGGACTAGTGTCTGTTAGTTCCATGTATCAGCACATATAGTTCTTTTTGCCAGTTGCTTTTAGTTACTTCCTGCTGTGTTGAATACGTGTGTGTGTGTGGGGGGGGTGAGTTGCTATGTTAGTTTTTCTTAAAAATGTTTGAATACTTTGTACCTCTGTTGAACATACTTAGATCCCATTCCTGCACCCTGCTAAAATTGTCCCGTCCAAATTTTTTTTACACACCATATTTTAGAGTAGGTAGGATTTATTAGGGTAGGGGTGAAGTTTAGGTGGGACACTGTATAAAATAACTTACTTGAATAGTTTTGCATGGACAAGTATCTTTTTTATTAGTACATGTTTGCAGTACATCATTGTATTCATCAAGGAGCTGGTACATGTACATAATACATCTTAATTCGCTGTCTTACCCTCCTTCCTAGCTGCATTTTTCTCCTACCTGTCCTCCCTTTGTCTCTCTTTTCTTTCCCTATTATCTTTTATTTTGCTCTTTGTTTACATTTTGGGTTTCTCATAAAAGAGAAATCACAGGATACTAAGCCGTATGTCTAATTTATTTTGTTTAGTGTAATAGACTCCAGTGCATGGCCTCCAACCTTGCAGGAAACACTTTAGTAATGTAGGAAACAGTGTTCATTCTTTAAGACTTGAGTCCTGTGTTTCTTGCTGGCTCATCTCTTGGAGCTGGGACTCAGTGGAGGAGGGCATGAAGCCAGTGACCGGTGACATATTTTAGCTACATGCTGGTTAGGAACCAGCAGCTGTAGTCAGCTAGGTTTAACCTTTAACATTGGCCCCACCTCTTGCCACCTGTGTGATCCTGAGCAAGTGACTTAGTCTTTGCCTGCCTGTTTCCTCATGCGTAAACTGGGGCTAAGAAGTGCACCTGTGCCACAGGGCTGTGAGGATTGCGCAACGTGAATCTTGTAAAGCACTCTGCCCGCTGTCTGGCCCATTAAGCACTCAATAAATGTTTGACACCGCGGCTGTTGTTATTATATTGTGTTTTAAACATTTGCCTGACCTTTTCCTTTAGAAGCACTCAGAACAAAACAAAACAAATCTGGGGAGAAAAAGGTGTTTAACTTGAGGCATCAGTTGGGCTTGTGGCTGCTCAGGGTGTTATCTGCCAACCACATCTGTTTGCATATGGTTGTGGTAAGCGAGCTTTGAGTACCTTGTTCAGGTATGTTGGCCAGTTTGCCCTGGAAGGACATCGAGTGAAACTGTGAACTCTGAAGAAATAAAACTGCGATAAGAGAATGCATAAAACTTTCTTATGAAAGTATTGTCCACCACTAGGTCTTCTAGGGTTTGGTTTGGTTTTATTTGATAGTATTGGTCATTTAACCTAAGGCCTTCTTACTGATAGATCCTCAGACCTTTTAAAACAGTTTTTTGGGACAGTTGCTAAGTTGCTGAATTGCCCAGGCTGGGCTTGATCTCAGTCAAAAGCTCCTGCATCAGCTCCCAGAGTCCTGGGATTGTAGGTATGCATCACTGTGTTGTTGGCCAGCCTTCCAGTTCTTGAAAAAGAAATTAGCTCATGAACTAACAGTCAGAACAACTTGGAGTTTATATATTTCCTAGTGGTAATAAACAGCACCTAATCTGTTTCAACAGGAAAAAGACTAAATACTTTGTAATATTAAGAGAGATTAAGATTAGAATTAGTTAACCAACAGTTTACATTCCCTTACCCCGCTTCAGTGTTCTCTCACAAATTCCTTCCCCTTCCAGACCAGAGAAAGTAGCTGTACAAATGGGCTTCATGCATAAAATAAGAAAATGAATACAGAACTAAAATATTTTGGTTCAATATTCAGAGAAGTCAGCATTAAACTAAACAATAGATGGTTCAGGGACCTAGACTGGCCTTTTCCCAGCCATCTCCCTCTGGGTCTGATCAAGTGCTATATAACTGTGAGCCACTCAAGTATTTATGGAATGGGTGGAGGAGTGAAAGAATCTGATTGATTTGAGTTGTTTTCACAAGCATCAATGAGAACATTAAGTTGACATATATGTATGAGTGCAACACAGGGAAGATTTATCTGTATTTTTATTGTAACTTCTATTTAAATCAAGCTGCCTTTGGGGAAAACTAATTCATTTGAGTGTAAGCAATGAGTAGTTCCAGACATTTATGCACAGTTTCCATTATTCTAGGAACTATATTCCTAATTCCTGGTTGGTACTGAGTTATTGGCACTTAGGATATATGACTTAATTTCAAGTAATGATTTGTTTATCGTGTGGAAGGGATAAAGTTTTAGAACTTGACTTACAAGACATTTGCTTAAAATTAGGGGAAAATCTTGATGATGCTGTCTCCTTTGGTGTCTCCTCTCAGGATAGAGGCCGAGACATTCTTATTTTCATTCTCAGTCCTGGCATTCTTCCAGGATGTTTTCTCGGAAACTGGTACCACCCATCCAGCCTGTTCTGCAGGAAGGGAAAAATGGTATGATTCTCCTCAGCACTCAACACCCGCGTAGCCAGGTCGTGACCAAGTCCTGTCAACTCTTCCTCCTAAATGTCTCTGAATTCTTCTTAGGCCATCTCAGTAGCATCCTCAAGTCCAGGCTCCCCAGGTCTCTCACCTGTACTCCTGCAGACACCTCCCAAAGGACCTCCCGTTTCCACTTGAGCCATGTGTCTCCTTCGCCACTCTGCAGACTAAGCTACAGTAGAAAAATAGTAAACAGTCTGATATTACCTGCCTTTGAAATGCGTCTGCTCAATGCTTTTAAAGACCTTGGCCAGCCTGCCCCTCCGTTAAAGCAGTGAAAACACTGGGAAGTGTCAGAATCATTGTGTTCAGAATGCTGAAAATCCACCAAAGGTCTGCAAGATCTAGTATACATTTATTTAAGAAAAACGGCAGAATCTGTAAATACAGAAAGCTCTATAGTGTTTGAATTGACCCTGTTTCAGTCTTCGTTCTCCAGTCCACAGTAGTTTTGAAAACTAACAACCTCATAGTGATGGTAAACTAAAAACCAGCAGACCAGCAGCTACCAGAGACAACAGAACAGGTTGAGCGCCTCTGCCCTCAAAGCTCTGGCCTAAGAGAGCTGTCACTGTTGGAACTGACCGATAGTCCTCAGAAAGCTCCATTCTGAGGACTTACCTGTACATGGGCTAGCTTGGGGCTTATTCTGTGCCCTACCCCAAGGATACTTGTACAAACAAACAAATAGTAGCAGTTGTTTAACATTGTAGCTTCTTGAGCTAGTAATACCAGTTGAAGCCAATAGGAGGACTGACCAAAAAAACTAAATAAAAACACTGGGACTCAGATGTCATTTGGGGCTCTGACGAGCTCCAGCACATTCTTGGGAGTCTAGAAGGTCACACACATGCTTAGGACTGTACATATGCCAAGAGAGACCTCAGGAAGGCCCTGTCTCTCACTTTGGACTGACTCTGAACTGCTGTGCAAGCAGGAAGGGAAGGCTAAGGCACACTCATAAACTGTCTGCCCCTCACATAAGTCTGGGGAGATATACTTCAGAGTTACTGCATTTAAAGAAATCTGTTGAGCAGTCAGCTTTTCACTCTCCTAAGGAGGGACTTGACTGGCCACACATGACAAAGAGTACAGACTTTATACAGTGAGTTCAGATACTAGTCAGTAGACAAGAATAAATGGGTCTGATTTACAGTCTTGCCATGTCATACTATTCAAGTTGTCCAGCTTTCCACAAAAAACAAGCAAAGTATGTTGTACCACAAGGAGAGGACAAGATACGCAAAATGGAGTAAACAGATTTTCTATATGTCATTAAAATTAAGGATTTTTTAAAAGTGGTAAGATTTCAGGTCTAATGAAATTTTGTAGCAATGCTTTTTTAAAAACCCATCATGCAGTCTTCCTTTCTCTTATCCTTACCTTTCCTAGCCCTGGTGACCACTATTTTACCTTCTACTTCTATGAAAAACTTTCACCTTCTACATAGGAGTGCAAACATGTATTTATTTGTCTGTGCCTAACTTTACTTAATGTAACAGCTGGGCATGGTGGTGCACAGCTGTGTAATCCCAGCACTATAGGAAGCAGAGGAAGGGAGATTGTCAGTTCTAGTTCAACCTGGGCAATTTAGCAACATAGTGAGTGAGACCCTGTCTCAAAATTTTAAGTTTTTCTGGTTCCATATAAATTTTAGGATTCTTCTCTCTAGTTCTGTGAGGAATGTTGGTATTTTAACTGGGACTGCTTTCAGTCTTTATCAGTTTTGGGAGTATGGCCATTTTGACTATGTTTATTTTTCCTATCAAGGATTAGGGATGAAAAGAGGCAGAATAGCAAGAGGAATCCTGGGTAACAAGAACAAAGCAGGAGACATCACAGTTTCGGACATAAAGTTATGTTACAATGCTACATAATAAAAATAGCATGGTACTGGCATAAAAACAGATATGAGGATCAGTGGAACAGAAGAGAGGATGTAGAAACAACACAAGCAATTCAGCTATCCAGTCTTTGACAGAGGGACCAGAGACATTCACTGGAGGAAAAGATAGCCTCTTTAGTAAATGGTGCTGGGAAAACTGACCGCACTCACACAAAAGATTGAATCTAGATCCATATCTCTTACCATGTACTAAAGTTAAGTCTTAAACTTTTTTTTTGAACCAGGGATTGAATTTATGACCTCGTGCTTGCCAGGCATGTGCCTTAAGCCACTGAGCTAATCCCCTGCCCTCATGTACTAAAGTTAAAATGGATCAAAGATCTAAATGTTAAAACAGAAACAATCTGCTGAAAGATAAAATAGGTAAAACTTTTTTTTTTTTGTCTTTTTGGGACAGGGTCTTGCTATGCAGTTCAGGCCGGCCTTGAGCTCACATTGTAGCCCAGGCTGGTCTCGAACTTGCAACGATCCTCCTGCCTCAGCCTCCCAAGTGCTGGGATTACAGGCATGAGCCACCATGCCTGGCTAAAAGCATTCTTTTTTTTTTTTTTTTAAACTTTTTTGGAACCGGGGATCGAACTGATGACCTTGTGCTTGCCAGGCAGGCACTTAAGCCACTGAGCTAAACCCCCAGCAAAATAGGTAAAACTCTTGAAGACAGGTTTAGGCAAGGACTTTCTGAACAGAACCTCAGTTGTATAAGAAATAGTACCAAAAATCAACACATGGAACTAAACCAAACTAAAAATCTTCTGTACAGCAGAGGAATCAGCCAACAGAATGAGACAACCTATGAAATGGATCAGGAACATTTTTCTTTTTACCAACTATTCATTAGAAGACAAACATCTATGGTGTATAAAGGATTCACAAAACTTAGATGCCCCCAAATTTAAAGTCCCAATCAAAAAAGAATGCAAGTGAAATGAATAAACACTTCTGAGAAGTACAGATGACCCATAAATACATGAAAAAAATGATCAACATCTCTGGTCATTAGAGAAATGCAAATTAAAACAGCACTGAGATTCTGTCTTACCCCCAAAAAGTAGTTATCATCAAGAAACCTTAATAATAAATGGTAGCAAGGATGTGAGGATAAAGGAACCCTCCTACATTATTTTAGGATCATAAACTATTACAACCATTGTGGAAATCAGCATAGAGATTTCTCAAAAACTAAAGCTAATTCCTAAAAGTTTACAGACATCATACCACAGTGACATATACATACTCATGGTACATACTCATGTTTATAGCAGCACGATTCATATCAGCTAAATCTTGGAACCAGCCTATATGTCCATTAGCAAATAAATAAAGAAAATGTGGTGTTTATACACAATAGAGTATTACTGTTCCATAGAGAAAGGTAAGCTTGAGTCATTTGTAGGAAAATGGATAGACCTTGAGACCATAATGTTAAGTGATATAAGACATATGAGTAATTTTTCTTATGTGAGAGACCAAAATGTAAAGAGCAAAACAAAAGATAATAGGGAATAGGGAGACAGAACTTTAGCAAATGGAAAGGAACCAAGAGATGGAGGGAAAAGGAAGGAAGAGGGAGGGGATGAAGAAAGCATTAGGATGCATTGTGTACATGTGCCAACTTTACTTGAAAAATGTTACTGTGTCCTGTGAACACACAGTAATAAAATAACTGGGCTGGGAAGACTCAGTAGAAAGCCCTGGGTTCAATTTCCCAAAACCAAAAAGGGGGGAAAACCCTCCAGCTGTACCCGTGTGGTTGGAATGCAGGTGCCTTGCTCCCCTGTCTCTGCCCTGGGAGGGGCTGTAATGTGCAGGAGGCTCACCATCAGGTGTCTCCTGGTTGTACTGGTTTCCTTTCCTTTCAGTCCATGCCCAGCAGTAGAGAGCTGGATCTGTATTAGTGCTGTTTTTCACCTTTTGAGGAACTTCCGTTCTTGCTTTTCATAATGACTATACTAATTTTCAGTCCCACCGGCAGAGTGTAACAGTTCCCCTTTCTCTGTCTCCTTGTCCTGTTGTTTTCTTCACTTAGCCTCTCAGTTTGCATTCATCCCATTTGTCTGTTTTAACTTTTGATTCCTCTGGTTTGGGGGCCTTTGCCCAAAACAGTATTCACTCTACAGTGGTACCTTGGTTCACGAATTTAATTCTTTTCTGTGATTCTGGTCACAAACCAAATTGGACAAGACCCAAATCAAATTTCCCTATAAGGCCCACCTTTAATCTAACCACTGAACTTGATCCAGTTCTCATCCAATTCAGTTTGTGACCAGAATTGTGGAAAGAATTAAGTTTGTAAACTGAAGTACCACTGTATTACTTTTTTTTGTACCAGGGATTGAACTCAAAACCACACGCTTGTAAGGCAGGTGCTTATGCCACTGAGCTAAATCCCCAGCCCCATGTATTACTATCTTGAAGTAGTTCTCTTAGATTTTTTTCTGGTAGTTTCATAGTTTCAGGTCTTACATAAATTAGCTTCTTTTTAATTCAGACTTAGTTATTTGAGGTTAAAGCATTCATTGTAACCTGCAGAACAGCCACTGAGAAAATACTCTAATAAAAATTTTTAAAAAACTAAAATGGTGTACTGGAAAAATAACAATTTGACACAAAGGAAGGTAGTAATAGGAAAAAGGAACAGGAAAAAGTCATAATGCACACAGAAAACAAATAGCAAACTCCAGACAGAAATCCTACCTTACAAATTACCTTAAATGGAGCCGGGTGTGGTGGCATACCCCTGTAACCCCAGCACTTAGGAGGCTGAGACAGGAGGAACACTGTGAGACCAAGGCCAACCTCATCAACATAGTGAATTTAAAGGTTAGCCTGAACTGCTTAGTGAAACCTCATTTAAAAGAAAAAAAATTGCATTACATGTAAATGGACTAATTGCTAATTAGAAAGGCAAATATTCGGGGGTCTGAGTATCTCTTGGGAGGATGAATGTATGCAGCGTGCCAAGTAAGGGGGATTTCCTTCTACCATCTCTTTGAAGGCAAATATTTTTATCACTGTTTTGCTCAGTTTTGATTAATGGTACTGCTTTATTTAATATTCTGTTTTTATAAGTTTGATATTTCCTTCCATTTTCCTCTACCTGAAAGGACAGCTAATGTGAACAGAATGGGCTCTACTATTGAGCCCTTTGCTCGTGTCCTGGTGACCTGCTGTGAGACTCTGTGGTAGTTTCATTGCACTAGGGTTTCATGGGTTTTTCTATCTTGTTCTGCTGTATTTTGCTACCTTCAAAAAAAAAAAAAAAGTAGATAACAAAGTAACAAAATACCTCCAAGAATCTCCCAACTCTACCAAAGCTGATCCATGGATCGTGGATGAGGAGAAACTCAAAAACAAGGCAATAGAATTATATAAGGTGATTAAAAAGTAAATAACAACAACAAAACAAGTCAGTAAGGTACCGAGCAACCTGAAACAGGATATAACTAAACAGATAATGGACTTAAAAAGTAAAAAGAAAGTGCTCTAGAGGATATGGCTGCATGTATGTTTAAGTGTGTAGGACTGATAACCATGTTGCTAAGTTGTTACTGGATCATTGAACTTCTTTGCAGTCTTACTGTTTGAATGTACACTTTGTAGACTTTAACAGTTAGGTCTAAGAAGACAATATGTAATTTATCAACTAGTGATTTCTTACTGCTTATTTTTTTCTGAAATAACAAAATAGACTTTATAATAAAAATAATTAGAAACCAAGGAGAACACCTTGTAATCCTGAATGGGTTAATCCATTCAGAAGAAAGAAGAGGCTTTTTTTTCCTCCACTGTTTTTTGAGAAGGTGTCTTGCTATGTTGTCCAGGCTGATCTGGACCTGTTGGGCTCAAGCTCTGCCCACCTCAGCCTTCCTAGTGCTGGAACCGCAGGAGTGTACCCCCACCCGTGGCAGGAACCCACAGTTTTAAAGATCCATGTATCTTTCTTGATACACAGGAGGTCAGAAGCTGACAATGAAAGACAAATGGGAATTTAAATATAGTTGTAGATTTCAACACTGTTTTAAATAATTAGTACTAGGAAAAAGATTAACGAGAATGTAGAGGGCTTGAATAGCAAATTACCTGAGCATAACCAACAATAGCAAAAATACTGTTATGTGCACATCAGCTATAATAAAGCCTCAATAAATGTAAAAGGAATGAATTCATAAGTACAAAGTATATTCTGTAATTACAGTGTAATATTAGAAATTAAAATGGTGAAAAGTTGGGAAATTTACAAGTATGTGGAAATAACAGTTTATTCATAAATAAATAAGTGGTGGATCAGAGAAGAAATTGGAAGACATTCTGAGATTAATAAAAATGAAACACATCATACCAGTATCAGAATACTGCTACACTGGTGGTTGCTTAAGCAGAAATGTATATCTGTAGACAGTTGTATTAAAAAATAAGCTCTCAAATCAACATGATATTTCATCTTAAGAAACTAGAAACAGAAAAGTAAACTAAACCAAAAACAGGCAGAAAAAAGAAAATAAAATTTAGTGGAGAAATAACCAAAGAACAGAAAAATAATTTAAAAATCAAATCAAAAGTTTTACTTGGACAGCATCAATACAAGGGGCAAACCTTTGGCTGGATTTGACATTACACATATTAAGAAAATAAAAAATAGTCTGGCATACTGGCACATGCTTGTACAGGAGGATCACCACAAGTTCAAGGTCAGCCTGTGCTCCATAGCAAGACTCTGTCTCAAAAAATAAAAAAAACACAAAAAAACAGAAGTGGTCACATCATCCCTGACCTTGCAAAAATAAAAGAAGTTATCTTACAGTTCTGTGAACACTCTTTTGCTAACAGAGCAGATAACCTAGATAAGATGAGTAAATTGCCAGAATCATAACAAGTAATTTGAATTAGTGACTTTAAACCCTCTCATCAGGAAAATCTTAGCCCAAATGGCTTTACCTATAAATTCTTTAAAATGTGTAACAATTTGGTACCAACTAATCCTCTACGAACTTTTCTGAAAAATAGAAAAGGAAAGAACATTTCTCAACTGATTCCATGGGTCCAGTTGTCTTAATGTCAAAACTAGATGAAAACACTGCAAAAACTGAAAACCAAGTGACCAGTATCTGTTCTGTATTAGTCTGGCTTCCCATTACTGAGACACAATACCCAAGACCAAGACAAAAGAGGACAAGTTTGATTTGTTCATGGTTTCCAGGATTCAGTCCATGGTCAGCTGGTTTCAAGACAGAAGCATGGTAGCCAGGAAGCAGTGCAGGGGAACAGTACCAGAGAGGAAGAGACAAGAGACTGTCCATACCCATCCACTCATTCCCAGGGCAATATCCATAACCAAATGGCCATGCTGTTTATTAATCTTCTAGACACTTCTTAATCCAACAAAGGTGATTAATCAGGACTAATGGTCACACTTGAATACAGGCACACAAGTCTTCAGCAGAATACTAGCAAGCCAAATCCAGCAACATATACAAAGAATTACATGCCATAACTTAATGGTATGCATCTCAGAATGCAAAGCTGGTTTACCATTGGAACACAGTAGATACTCTGAATATCTTTGATAGATGGATAAATTGGAAAAAGTATAAATTATTGTGGTAATGAATAATTTCTCCAAATTGATAATACTAATTTTAGTTCAAGTTGAATGAGACTCTGTTTTTAATGCTTCTCAGTGGTATATGTAAATCACAGGAGTCCTATTAAAATGCAGGTTCTGACTTGGTAGGTCTGGAGTGGACCTACCAGGTGCTGTGGGCTGGCCAGTTCAGGTGACATTGGAGCTGCAGGCCCAGGAGCCATACTTCAGGCAGCAAAGCTTATTCTGGAATGAACGTAGAACTAAGTGTGCCTTGTTTTTTATTGTGACTATTTTAAGATAGAAGAAGCTAAAGAGCATTTCCTTCTGACTCAGGAACCTGAGCCAAACTCGAGGCACTCACTGTACATTTTATTAGCTTGTCCCTGAGCTTTCTGGGGCATGTTTCCAGTAGGAATGTCCAGAGATTATACTAATATGAGCTAATTACATCTTAGGACACCGCTTTACGGTACTTGTGAAAGATACGGATCTCTTGTTCACTGCCTTCGTCACGGACACAGGGCTACTGAGTTATGCTTAGCTCTATCCGAATGCAAATACAGGCTTGCATCAGTGCACCTGGCCAAGACAGTTTCATGTTGGTCTTATATACTGTGATCTTGCTGTACCCAAGTGCCAGGAGAATTTTTCATAAATTCCTTAGGGACTTTGTCACAGAAATCATGATGTCACCTGGAAAAAGAGACAAGTTGATTTCTTCCTTCAGCTGGTATTCCTTTTATTTCTTTGGTTTGTGTGTCTGTCTGTTTGAGAGAGGGCCTCGTGCTGTAACCAGGTTGACCTTGAACTTGTGGCAGTCCTGCCTCAGCCTTCCAAATGTGTGGGTGACAAGCATATGCCACTGTACCTAGTTGTTACTTTGTTTTAAGCTTTATTTCTCCAGCTAGAATTTCCATTACTATGTATGCTCAGTAGCTGTGTTAAGAGTGGATATTCTTGTCTCGTCACTGATCTTAGAAGAAAAGGCATTTCTCTGCCATGAAATATGCTAGTTATAGGTGTTTTTATAAGTATCAGATTGGCGTTCTTTGTCTAGTTGTCTTTTCTCTCCTTCCTTTCTCTCCTGTCCTTTTCTTTTCCCTCCTGTCTCTCCTTCCTCCCCCCTTCCCTCCCTTCTTCTGTTATGAGTAGTTACTTAATTTCATCACTTTTCTGCATCCACTGATATATATATATATGGCTTCTCTTTTGTAGCCTGTTAATATCATGTATTGCGTTGTTTAGTTTTGAAATACTGATATGCCTTCCTTGTATCCTTGAACTAAACAGCCTTGCATGAAATTTGTCAATTTTATTGATTTTTTTTTCCAAAGAACTAGCTTTTTTGTCTCACTGATTTTCCTTTGAGGTTTTTTTTTTTTTTTTTTAATTTCTGCACTGAGATTGTTTTTTTCCTTCTGCTTGCTAGGGGTATAATTTGTTCTTAAATTATAAAATTAGGTTACTACTTTGAAACTTTTCCTCTTTAATATAATCATGTAGTGCTACAAATTTCCCTCTCAGCACTGCTTTTGCTACATCCTACAAAAAAGGTTTTTTTTTAGGGCATGTGCTGCCAAAGCAAGCACTTCTAAAAATTTTTTGTGTGTTATATTTTTATTTTCATTCAGTTTCTCTTGTGACTTTCTGTTTGACTAATGTTTATTTGAAGTTTGTTGTTTAGTTTGCAAGTGTTCATAGATTTTTTTCGGTTACCTTTTTACTATTGATTTATAGTTTGATCATTCATGGTTAGGGAATATACCTAATATAATTATAGTTATATTAAATTTAATAGGCTTTATTGAAGATTAATTATTTTTTATTTTATGAAAAAAATTGAAGACAAAATAGAATAACAATAGTTAATACATATTGTCAACTTCAAAGTAGTTACTCAGAGCACAAGATATGGGCATAAATTCTCCAAATGATAGCCCAAACCTTTCTTTTTAGTGAGCTAAAAGAAACTAGTAATATAACTATTTTGTATATTTTCCCCTTTTCCCTTCAGTCCTTCCCTCTTTTTCCCACCCTAGTTCCTCTTTTGACCAAGTACAAGATTAATCATTTAAAAACATCAGGATCGATGAATAACCAGTGCCACTCCATTCTTAATGTTGTTCCTAGTTGGGGAAACAGGGTGTCTGCGTCTGTATCACATTGTAGAAGATGCCTGGTAGACTAGCATTGGCTGCCTTTTGAGCAAAAGAAGGACTGGTATTTTAAACTGAGTTATAAGATTATGTCAGTGACCACAGTAATGGTAATGATAACAGTAAACACCATTTTTCATTGCACCCTTGACATTCTCTCTGCTTACTGTGTTTAGGCAGATAGAAAGCTAAGCATTCTGTATGAATTGTCTCAGTGCAGCAGTCAGCTGAGGTCCCATCGTTCTCAAGATTTCGCAGCTGCAGACATTGTGTCACTAGAGGTGAGAGCCAGGTAACTGGGTTCTGAGCGCGCACCCTGCCACAGGCTGCGCACACTCCTGGGTGAGTGGCAGTAATGCCAATGAGATCGGTGAGGATTTGAGCGGGCACTTCCGGGTTAGAGCCCTTGGTGCTGAAATCTGAGCTTTGACTTGAGAAGCGAGAATTTGTGGACAGGGTTTTGAGGAGTAGCATAACAGACACTTGAGACAGCCTGATGTGTGCACTGTCCTGTTGGTCACTGTCATAGCTCTGCATGCAGCATACCTTCCCCCAGGTCACACTCCTTGTGGGTGATGGGCTTATAATTCAGACTCAGGCAGTCTGATTCCAGAGGCTGTTCTTGAAGTCCTCCCGTGGAGATCCTGCTGCACCCCAGGTACCTGCTGGGCAGCGGCCTGCTTCCTGGAGTGGGCATCATAGCGAAGAAGAGAGCCAGTGAGCAGTGGAGAGAACAGGGCCAGCCCAAAACTGGGGATTGGGAAATGTTTCCTGAAGAAAATCCATGCCAAGCCCTGGAGCCAGCTAGGCAGAGCCTTCTGTGCAAAGCAGGCAGAAATAGCCAAGGCCTAAAGGTAAGGTTGGTGCCACTGTCAAGGTCAGAATCTCGAGCGCAGACTGGAAGAGCACTGTCTTGGGGTTGCAGGCGTCAAACAGATCCTTCTCAGCCCTGCTTTTCATGCTGACTACACTGAGAGCCGCACCGGTGTGTGTGTGTTCATTGGACTGCATTTAACTGGACCATTTGTGATTTTAAACCATCACTCTCTCGTTACTGAAGAGAGGGAGGAGCAGAGTGAGGACTGGGGAGTGGGCAGAGGCCAAGGAAGCACAGCCACTTTCAGCTCAGAGGTGAAGGATGATGGGGGAAGGCAATAAAAAGGTCACACTTCAGAGAGTGCCTGTGTCCAGCGCTGGCCTGAGTGTTCTGTGTGTGTTCTGTTAGTCTTCCCAGGGACCTCTGAGGCGGCGCTCTGACTTTGTCCTGTGTGGAGACAATGTGGGCACAGTGCAGTAAGTGGTAGGGCTGGGCTCTGACATGGCCTGCAGAGGCTGCGCCTTTGACTCTGTTCTCTTGCCCCAGGAAGCAGGGTCCTTCCATTCTGCGCTCCTCCTTTCTGCATCATCAGGAGTAGAGCTGAGGAGAGGAGAAGCTGCAGAGCCTTTTCCTTTCCTCCTTTTGCCTCTGCAGGCTCCTCCAGAGTCCATCTTCAATCCATTTCTCTTTGTGTTCATTGTACAGGCTTCTCCTGTCTCACCCTGTCTTTTGTGTCTGCCTTTGAGGACCATCCTGTGCCCTGAGTTGATCCTCACTCCCATGACTTCCTTGCTTGGGGTCCTCCAGCTTGCAGGGTAGAGCCCCTGGCCCCTTTGTGTGGAGCCCTAACTTGTCTTCCTTGCTGCTCCCCTGTGAGAGTTCAGCCCACTTTATACAGTGCTGGTGATTCTCAGTGTATATATTAATGGCCTGTGAGGTTTGTGAAAGAGATGGGGCCTTGAAACGTTTCTAACCTGTGTGGTTTTTGTGATTTTTATATCTTTAACTAACATCTATTGTTTGCTGTGTGCTTATCCCTGAGTGCTCCCTGTATTTTACAGACAAGGAAAAATAGGTTCAGAGCAATTAAATAATCTAACTATGCTCACACAGTCTGTGAGAGGAAGATTAGAGATTTCAATCCAAATAGTCTGACTATAAAACTAATCTCCGGTACTGTACTGGATACACTAGCAAGAAATTTCTGCCAGGCATGATGGTGCACACCTGCAATCCCAGTACTCCAGAGGCTGAGACAGGAAGATCACCTCGAGTTCAAGGCCAGGCTGGGCTACACATAGTGAGTTTGGGGCCACCCAAATGAATAATAATGTCCCAGTGTGCAGTTTTGAGAATCAGACTTTGAAACTTGGAACATCCCTGAAACGGCGTGGCGTGGGTCTAGGAGACTTGAACTTGAGCATCTGTCCTCTGACCAGTAGCCTCAATTCTGACAGATGACCGCGTGTCACTGAATGGCTTAATGGGATGGTCCTGACCTTTGGATAGGATGGTGTGAGATATAAGCTGATATTTAGCATTCAGTCATTGTTATTCTCTGTCAGCCAGGATGGGTACACTGCTCGGAGCACCATCACTAGAGCAGAGAGCAGGACAGATGTGAAATGTCATCTCCCAGGAAGAGATAGCTCACATAGCTGGGTGAATAGTTAAACGGTGCCAGTGGCACGTGGCCAGGTTAGTACACTGAGACCACACAATGGGCCCATGCTCAACCAGTCTCCCAGGATGTGAGTTGAGGCTAAGATTGGATCAGGGAAAGTAGCAGGCCACAGGCAGATCTGCAAGAAGCAAGGTCCTGACAAGGCCAGGCTGACATGTAGGCCAGGTCAGGCATCTCAGGTTTTATCCTCAGAGGAAGGAGAAGCTACAAAAAAATTTCCAGATACCAGTCACTTCACAGAGATAGTGAGAGCTTGCTTCTCAGGGCCTGGGGCTGTGCCAGGCAACATGTTCTCTCCCAAATAAGTTTGTGAAGGTTTTTATTTATTTTCATTCATAAGTCATTGCGTGAAAGGGATTGAAAATGAGCAAGATATATTAAATGTGTGGACCAGTTTCACAGAATGAACCTCACTATTCTGTATCACTAAGATGTCATAAAAAAAGCAAAAGAAATTGAGATACACAGTGCACATGCACACATTCAATAGATATTTTAAGTCTTTTTTAAAAATCAGTATGGGAGCTGGGCATGGTGGCTCACACCTGTAATCCCAGCACTCGGGAGGCTGAGGCAGGAGGATCGTTGCGAGTTCGAGACCAGCCTGGGCTACATAGTGAGCTCAAGGCCAGCCTGAACTGCATAGCGAGGTTCTGTCTCAAAAAGACAAGAAGAAAAATCAGTATGGGAAGGACAATAATGAAGGTGTAAGTGGTGTAAGCAAGAACCTCAGCAGAAAGGGCTGTGGGGCTTGATTCTTGGCAAGTGGTAGGAATTCCAGAAAGAAAAGAAGGAAGGGTTTTCCATGGCACAGAGCTGTTCTGACCCAGAGGTAGGATTGTGGGGCAACAAGGCAAGTTCTAGGAGTGCTGAGACCAGTTGACTCTATAGAGTACATGCTGGGTAGGCCTTGCTTTCAGAGCATGTTGGGGGCCCAGCCCCACCTTGAAACCAGCAAGGTCTTGAAGTAGAAAAGCGGCTTTGTTTTACAGGCAGGTCGATCTGGCCACAGGGGAGTAGAAGAGAGTGGAAGAGGAGAAGCTCTGTGGAAGGAGACATGGAAGCAGAGGTCCCCAGACCCTGCCCTCAGGCAGTGGTCCTGAGCCTGGCATAGAGGAGGCTGATTTAGGAGAACACTGGAAGTTGTCTGGGTTTATGAGTCCAGCAGACCTGAATTCAGATCTTGGCTGTACTTGTACTACTTGATGAAATCTCAGCGCCTGTGCGCATTAGTTCCTAGCCAGCACAATGCAGTGCATGACGTCTACCTCATAGGTCACGGGAGACTGTAGAGTGAGCCTTCGGAGGGCTACCTCCCCTTCCAAAACTGCATTTTCTACCCTGTGGAGTACCCAGTGAAGGACACACTGATCACTAGCATTTGACACACAAAGAAAAAGGTTCAGACAGGTTACAGAACTTGCCCAAGGTCATAGCTGACTTGCATCAGAGTAAGAAAGAGTGGCCCACTCTTGAGCCAGTCTACTTAAAATCCCAGTGGTACACAGCTGCTAGCTGGGGAGGGGTATCGGGCAGCCCATTGAAGAGAGGATGTGTGAGGAGGCACCAGGCATCTTATGGAAGGCAAAGGCAGAGCCCAGCTGGGAAAGAGATTTCTGGGTCTGGGGAAAGGGGAGGTATGTGTGCCTGAAGCAAAGTGAACCAAGGAGAGAGAAGTAGAGAATGAGGGAAGAGATGCATTATGAGGCTGTCCTAAGGACTAAGGGTGTGTGTGTGTGTGTGTGTGTTTTCCCCTCACATCTGGGATCAAACTCAAGACCTCACGGGGGAGCAGGACTAAGGTTTTATTCGCAAATGCCTCTGTGATGGGACCTGGTAGCAGCTCTTAAGTAATCACCCTGGACATCTTGTAGGGGGAATTGCAGACCTCCTAGGAGCCTTCTTCCACAGTCCAAGGGAGGAGTGCTGGTGTCAGGCCCTGTTGTTGGGCTCAGGGCAATGGAGAGAAGCAGACAAGAATTCTAGAGTGATGCTGAGTGATCCTGTTGATGGCGTGGAGATGATGAGGGTGAGAGATCGGAGGTGCCATGAGGGAGGAATACTGTCGTGTATTTAAAAAGGGGAAGAGCAGGCAGGTTCAACAGCAGTGATCTTTTGGACATGTGTTGAGTATATAATTCTTCCAGCTGCAAGTGTCTGGCAGGCATTTGGAGCTTGAGGGTAGTGTGGAGCTTGCGGGTAGTCTGGGCTGAAGATAAAAATGTAGGAGTCACTGGCATGTGGAAGTCTGGGATGCGTGGGAGAAGAGAGGCACTCAGGATCCTGCAGAGGTTAAATGGTTGCTGCAATACCCACGCTCTGTTGTTGGTGAGCCTCGTCTTCAGAATGGAGACTGCAACATCACAGCTAACACACAGTCACCACCATTGGAGGTCTGGTTTCCTGCAGGGGGTCTCCTTCATGGGACTGTGGAGCTTCTGCATATATGTGCTTATGTGTCCACGTGCTTAAACCCAGTCCTTTACGGTATGCTGGCCAGAGGTTACCAAAGCACGTCATGGCCACTCCCTTTTAGGAGCTAAGACTGTTCCAACTCCTGAGAAAGTGTTAGGGCTTACACAGCAGTAAAAGTCCATTCACCGAACCGAGTTTCTAATCTATAAAATTTAAGCATAATTTAAAAACTTTATTATTTTCAAATACATAACTGTTACATATTTAGGTTGCATTTTATAAACTTTTAAGTTTAATAATGACTTTATTACGTTGGCATTTTTTCTTATATAAATCTAACTTTTCTACATTTGGGTAAGAGTCATATGTTAATCTGTGGGTGGGCCAATTTTGAAGTTATGCTGTAAAAATATTCAGAACCATATATACTGCCTCTCACAAATTATCTCATGTCTTTTTTGTTGCCACTATATTCCACACCATTCCTGTTGCTAAGGTCTCTGGAATGTCCCACTACAGAAAAAGATACAGAACTTTTTCTTTGTAGAAGACATTTTATTTAAATTATTTTGTATCCTCTAGCTTACTTCCAAATATGGATATTTGAATGCAGATAAATTAGAAAGCTAAAATTAAAGTTGCTTTACATTTTTATACCAGAAACTTGATTTCATAGGAAACCATGAACTAGACATAAGCATACCACATTTCCTTCCACTGTGTGTGTGTGTTACACTCTGTGTGTGTGTTACACATGCAATGTAGTCATTAGAGATTAAGAATTGAATTTATAAGTCACACAAGCCTGAGTCCTGATTGTGCTTCCTTCTCGTTGGGTGCTATTAGATAAGTTCATTTCTTCAGAAGTAAAATGAGGATTATATCGTAGGGTTATTGTTAGGAATACACAGGGTATGGCTGTGGCGCTGGGCAAGGGAAGAGTAGAAGGGAGGATTGACATGGGAAGAGCGTGACACGGGCACGTTGGAGACATCACAGCATATCCTGTTAATTTGTACAATTAATACATGTTAATAAAAATTGGCTCTGAAATAAGAAAGAAATGGGACAAACCATATAAAAAGTGCTTAGCACAGGACTTGGCAAGGGATATTCTCTGATGTCAATCAGTTGTCCTTGTGGTTCTCATTGTTACCATTGTTAGCAGTTGCAAGTGACCTGAAGTCATTGAGGAAACTGAAATGTTTACAGAAGTATAGATTCCTGGTCCCTTCCAGAACCTCCCTTACCCTCTTATGTTTACTGTAAGTCTTATAAAAGTATCAGAGGAACCAAATCGGGACAAAGAAAGAGTTTTCAATGTAAGCATGATGTGGCAAATCCACGCCCTTGTTTCTTCGAAGATTGTACACTTAGATTTAGGAGCAGTGAGCTAGTCCCCAGAACTATCCAGTATCTGACAAAGTGATGTATTTTAAACAATTTTTCTTGTCATTGAATTATGTAAGAAACCACACAAGCCAGCGTGTCATAGGGGATAAAACTAAATGAAGAACATGTATTTAAAGTGCTTTTAGGGCCAGGGATTTAGCTCAGTGGCATAAGCACCTGCCTGGCAGGTGCGAGGTCATGAGTTCAATCCCTGGTACCAAAGAGGGGGGAAAAAAAACCCAAAACAAAACATGATAAAGTTGTTTTAACTACTCTTCAATTAATAAAACTAATTTGAATTTATTTCATTAATGAAACTGCTTACTGGGTATTTATAGACATTGCATACTTTACAACTGTAAATTAAAGATGTAATGCCACTTTATGTCTTGGATTTTTCCTTATGAATAGTTTTTAGACATTTCGTACAGAGATATAACAGAGCTTAGTATAAATTACTCTAGTTTTTATTTTTGAGAATGAAATGTGTCAAAAACAAGTCGCCATGGAATATGACTTATTTTATACGCTTGATGGGACATAACCTTTCCCCTTCTCCCACACGTCCTATATATAACTCAGTGTGGGCATGCTTTCAAGGAAAATAGCACATTGGCTCTTACTATTTGTTAAATAGTTAAGCTTACTTGCAGAAATAAGCAGTCTGCTAGAAGCTCCTTGCATTATCTAATCACTTTGTGCAGTTGGAGGTGTTTAGCACTGACTCCCTCCTCTATTGGAGTCTGCATGGACTGTCCAGAGATCTTTTCTCTTTTCTTCAGCGAGGACCAGAGTTAACTAACACATCATTGTGCATTAGCATAGAGTCCCAGCTGTTGACCATAGACAAAATACTCCATCTTGCTGTGAGTCAGTTGCTTCTTCAGCGGGAGTGTGGAAGAATGACACCTGTGTAGGTTGAAGTTAGGTGAAAACGAGTTAAGAGCGCACAGAAACTGCTCACTGCTGCAGCTACATCCAGAATTGCGATGGTCCTGTGTCTCTGAAATTTGTAGCTCCCTACAGTTTGGTGTAACAGAAATTGTTTAGGAAAGGCTGAGCTATCCCCATCTGTAGGCATTAGATCAGTAAATTGAGATTTTGGAGATTATCATCACCTGGCATTTTCTTCTCTCTTTTAACCAGGAAGTTCACACACATTGGAGAAAGTGAAGTGAAATCTTTGTGAAAGAAAGCAGAGGCTAATCAGCTGTTTGGGTCCCCCCATTCTTTAAACATGGCACTAGGGCTAGGGATGTAGCTCAGCAGCATAGCACCTGCCAGGCTGGCAAGTGCAAGGCCGAGTTCGATTCCTAGTAGCAAAAATAAATAAATAAATAATAATAAATAATAAACATGGTCTACTGAAATATTTGTTGAATTGAAATGTGCTGTTTATTACAGATATCCAAAATAGTGCATGTAGTATAAAATATTTGTTTAAAAATCACTAATTTTGATATGTAAAGTTTAAGCTTTTAGCTCCATTCCTAGAGTTTGGAGTTTTTTGAGACACTGTCTCACTATGTAGCTCTTGCTGGCCTGGAACTCACTATATTGCCTAGACTGATCTTGAATTCTGCATTCCTCCTTGCCCCAGCCTCGTGAGTGCTGGGATTATAGACATGTGCTACCATCCCTGGCTGTTCCCTTGATTTCATTTATTTATTTTGAGGCAGAATCTCACTAAGTTGCTAAGTGCCCACCCTGAGATCAGACTTAATGCTTCTCAGCCTCAGCCCCCGAAAGTGCTGGGATTATAGACCTGCACCGCCATGCCCAGTTCTAATTGTTGCTAATAATTGTTTAGGACATGGTTGGATTTTAGTTACTTTCAGTTTTCATGGGTGCATAGTTTAGTTTCACTTTTACATTTTAACTTGACATCTTATCTGCTGCCCCCCTCTGGCAGCCAAAGTGTGATTAACGTGTGAAATGCTGAGCTGGTTCTGAAGACTCTGTATGGTGGCACTGGTGTGTAAGCAAAAGAACTAGGGGTTGTAGTGACCTAGAAAAAAGTTTAAAAATAGTTTTCTTTGTGGTACATGCTGGTAAAACTGGCGGTTTTACTGTGCAATGACATCTGTGCCCCTTTTCTCAACTGGCTTGTTAAGACTTAGGGACCAGATGATGGGAATAGAATGGAAAGTTAACTAAAAGCATTAGATGGTGCAGCTTTGTGAATTATTACTTTCCCTGAAGCTTTGACAGAGTTCATCTAAAATTGTGTTCATTCTACGTATTTTAATAGATTTGTCTGTGACACCCCAAAAATAATTTTATTTTATTTTATTTTAAAAGTCTTTTTGTTGGCCACCTTTGATTCCCCCCTAATCATAGTATGCCACATCAGATGCTTTTGAACTGGAGTGATACTTATCTTCGTGTGCTTTATGGAAAGGTGGCATCTTTAGAAAAGTTACTCCTCCCCGTGGGTTTGTCTTAGTCTGGACCAGGGAATGAGAGATGTTCTGTTTCTTTGTTGCAGACATGCCGATCTTTGGTCTCTGTCCAGCCCACGACGACTTCTACTTGGTGGTGTGTAACGACTGTAATCAGGTTGTCAAACCGCAGGCATTTCAATCACATTATGGTAAGTGCTTAACCATCTAAAAACCATTGGTAGAAGGTAAAAAGTAAAGCAGGATTAAACTGAAGGTCGTTGATTGCCCAAGGAGGACATAATATCTTCCCTCACAGGAAATAGGCTAATTCATAGAATGGGTTAATACCTGTCAGAGGTCAACTATTTTCTAATTTTTATTGAAAGGTGATTCACATTTTCTGGTTTTTAAATGAAGTTAGGGAAAGCATGTTTTATAGATCTCTCTTGAAATTCTCTATCAGTATAGTTACAGATTTGTTTCCTTCTTATGTCCCTGAATTCTTCTGTAGGTTTTAAAAATTAATTTATACATACATTGTAGAGGCATCCTTAAAAGTGTGCAGTTGTTTCATCATTGCTCTTCCAAATGCAGGCCTGAAACACAGTAACAGTAGACTCTTCTGGAGTGTGTAGAGAAAGCATCTCAGGAGGCAACCTTGGAACTGTGCCCTAAATGAGAAGGGGGCCCCAGGCAATGATCTGGAGT
The DNA here is from genome assembly GCA_004027455.1 of Hydrochoerus hydrochaeris. NCBI lineage: Eukaryota > Metazoa > Chordata > Mammalia > Rodentia > Hydrochaeridae > Hydrochoerus > Hydrochoerus hydrochaeris. Next base: position 78,726 of record PVLA01007667.1, on the reverse strand, counting down.
CAGGGCTTGCCATGCAGAGGAAGAGCCAGCTCCCAGGCCTGGCAGGCCAGTGTTCCTGGAGCTTAGTAAAGGGAGGTAGGGACTGCAAGAATCCAGCAAGAGGAGGCAGGAAGGAGCCTCACTGCCAGGCCTGCATGAGGAGCGGCATGGAACATTGGAGGGTTTCATGTAAGGGAGCAGCCTGGCTCCATCTGGTTGATTTGCTAAGAAGAGAATTGGAGAGAAGAGGAAAAGCAGTCTAGAGGCAGGAGATGACCACGAGCGAGGGCCACTGCATAGTGGGAAGATGCATGGGTTTATCTTGGGACTGCCGTTGTCTTAAGAGTGACCACGTCAGAATCAGTTTACCCCAAGGAATAGGAATGTGCCTTACTTTTAATCGTGAAAAGGTCCTGTGCGCAGCTGCCTCCGGATGAGTCCCTGGGGAAAGCATCCGCGTGAGTACTGGGATGAGTAAGTCGCCATCTCTCTGGTTGTGATAGAGGCTAGTGCTAGCGAAAACTATAAGAACTATAGCTTAGGGTTTTTTTTCCCCTTGAGCAAGTTATCCGATCTTGGTTTCCTTTTTTATGGTGCAAGGATGATAACTTCCTAGGTTCCCAGTGGGGTTAACTGCAATAACGTCAGTAAAGCCCTTAGTACAAAGCCTTAGCACGTAACAGACACAGGAAGTAAGGAGGCAAAAGATGGGCGAAGCTGCAGCTCTAGATGGGAAGGTGTATGAAATCATAAAGTAGTTAGGACCTTACGAATGAGAAGGCGCACAGATTACTTCCTAACGGTCCCTCAGCGGCACAGGCTTAGAGAAAGCAGTCTTCATATTAGCATTTCAGCATTAAAATGAGTCATAACTAATCTTCCTCAGTCTTTAACCACAGACTATGTCCACTGTAGAAAATGTAGAGAATATTTGTCTAATGATCTGTAATCCCCTAACATGGGAACCATTTTAATGGAAAAACACAGGGCTGCTGTTTGTGACTGTGCAGTTTGTATGCTGAAAAAGGTCCCAGAGTGGCAGCAGGGTGACATGAGTATGCTAAGAGGCAGGAAACTCCAGGCTGTCGGAAACACACTGCCCAGAGCCATCTCTAGGCAGAGCACACGGGAGTGAGCCATGTGCAGGGGCAGCCAGGCAGCTTCCCAGGTCTGGCTGCCCATCAGAGTCCCCTGCCCTTCATGTGTCCAGGGAGACCTTTTGGCGATTTTTGAAAGCCAGGGTGATGTGACTTAGTAGTACTTCAGAGAATTGATCCGTAGAGCACATTAGAAGGGAAGTGTGGGAGGAAACATGAGGTGTTACTTCTTTCTGGACACTGTCTTAGGAGACAGACCCTCTTCGTCACCTCTCTGGGGAGGACTTCACACAGTGTTGACCACACATTTTTATGGAGGTTTGGGATATCCTGTTTCCCTCTCGAATATCACTGTTGAAGTGGGGAAAGTGTCTTAAAATCATATTTCTGTCAGACCATAGCACGGTGTGACTGACAGCCACTGGGTGAGGGGAAGTGTTAAAGGTGAAAGAGGAGAGCATTACTGGCAGGAAGATCCGGGCCAAGATCCTTTAGTGGACTTCTGGGGCGGCCGAGAGGATCTACTTGGGGGCTGTAGCGATGGATTGCTGGTGGGTAAGGGGCAGTGAGTAAGTGCGTGAAGGGGAGGCAGACCCCTTGTTGACCCTGCGGGAGGGAAGGAGAAGTGGGAGGGTCTCAGTGCTGCCACTGTCTCTTCTAGTTTTTTTGTTTTTTGGTTTTTGTTTGTTTGCTTTTTTGGTACCAGGGATTGAACTCAAGACCCAGCACTTGCCAGGCAGGTGCTTATGCCGCTGAGCTAAACCTAGCCCCTGTCTCTTCTGGTTTTGAGGACTGGTCCCAATAAGGAAGAGTATTTTATGGAAACCTTGCCTTTTGTTGATGGAAATGTCAGAAAAATTTTTGTGTTCTCTTTTTCTATAGGTAATAATAGTACAAAATATAACTTAAATTCAGAATCTGAGTGGCTGTTACAGTCTGTTTGCTAAGGTTCAGAAGCTCCTTGACTTTCTGTTCTCGTAAGCCCACTGTAATTTGGAAATTCCAGGAGTCAGAATTGTGTTTAATCCGTCTAAACTACCAAACACCCCTGTGTACAGCACTGCCTGCCAGGAGCTGCTGTCTGCCTGGTCATCGACCCGACCGACACTGCTGCCAGCACCGTGGGAAGGGTTTGTGTGACAGGTCCCCAGCCAGGAAATGGGCACTGCTCAGAATTCGAAGTTCTGTACTATCTGGACTGAATTTGCACTGGTTCGTAAAAAAATGGTTAGTTGATCTATATTGTGTAATTCAGGGAGTGTTTGTATTAAGAACTCCTACCTACCTGCCAAGGGAGGGATTATGTTTTCTTACTTTTTGGTGAAAATGTGTGCATAGTCTTCTGTGAATTCAAATGGTGCTGGCTTTCATCTGTGACTTAAACACAAATGACCAGTTACTACTTCATAATCCAGCAAAGTTCCTTTAAAACCCTGCTGCTAAGATGGTGAAGGACACAACTGTGCCTCACAGCTTTTAAGTTAGTGTCAGTGGTAAGGTTGTTATGACCCGGTGAACAGCTTGTTGACCACAGAACCAGAGGACTTGCTTTTTTTTGCTAGCAAGCCACCTTTTGGGGAAGTAATGATTAACCAAATTTCCATTTCCTCAGTGATAGCCAGCTACTGTAGTGTTGTTTTGGCATTTCTAAGTTTCACAGTCTGATTGCATTCATAGTGTAGCTTGCTTCCTTTCTGGAATCTACATCCTAAGCACTGTGTTTTCTTGATTTTTTTTCATGTTTTGAAATATTGCAGCACACCTTATATTTCTCTTCAGTTACTCAGTGTCTTAATTGCAGATGTAGAAATATAATTGGAATCAGTGGATCCAAAAATATGCTGCCTATCTGAATCAAGGGAGCTGTCTATATATGTAGCTTTCCAAGAGCCACTGCAGAGGTGCCCATTCTGATCTCCTGAGGGGAGGGACCCCTGTTGCTTTTTTTTGGTACTGGGGTCTAACTTACAACCTCACACTTGCCAGGCTGTTGCTAATGCCACTGAGCTAAATCCCCAGCACCCCCCCCCCCCAGCTGCATTCTGACTTGTGAGCTGGCCAGAGTCTGTTGCTTTCACCTCAGATCCTGTCCACTCTGGTGCAGGGACTGGTAGGATGACTGACCCAAGTCATGACTCAGTGTTTCCCATGTTGCAGGGATAGCAGCAAAAGAGCTCCCTATTTTTGAAAAACTAGGTTTTAAATCCTTGTATAATACACCAGCAGTGTCACATTAATTGTTTTTTATCTATCTAATTTATCTATTTTGGTTTTTCAAAATAGGGTCTCATGGTGTAGTCCAGACTGACCTTAAACTCACTATGTAGCCCAGGCTTGTCTCAAACTCATGGCCATCCTCCTGCCTCAGCCTCTGAAGTGTTGGGGTTATAGGTATGGGCCACTACACCCAGCCCACATTAATTGCTTTAAAAACTTTTAAGAATGAAGGAGTGCGAGTGTGGTGGGCAAGAAGCATCATTCTACTGAAAAAAGTTAGTGTTGCTCCTGTGTTGCCCAATCTCATAGACCGAGTGGCTCTGTTTCCCCATTCACTTGGCCTGAGCAGCTGAGGACAGTGTGGGGTTGGAGCGGGGGAGTTGCCCCGGGGTTGATGTTGAGAGCCTTGGAGCTCGGCCTGCACACTTGCCACGCCCTGTGCTCTGCTGCTGCTTCACTAGGTTTGTGAATGAAGAGTGCCCTAATTTTTCTCTTTCTGACTGTTGCACAGACAGCAGGGTGATCTTACATAGAGGAAGTAGATGAGTGATGTTAATTCCGCCTGGACAGAGAACACATTTAGAATCTCGATAATTAAAACCCTACTCAAATGTTGGCTGATGAAGTGTTTCATCATAGATTAGCTGGGCTACACCACTGTTAATCTTCTGGTCAGTTTCCAGGCAGGGTACAATAGTGACATGTGACTCGCACATCTTTTCCCAAAGTTAGTCAAGCTTTAAAGTTTTCTGACAGTTCCACATTTTTAAAATCAAACTAGTTTTGTTTAAATAAATCCATTTATAAAGAAAAGCTTATCAGTGTTTCACGCGTGGTCTTTCATCCTTGTAATCCCAGCATTCAGAAGGCTGAGGCAGGACGATCACTGTGTCACTGTGAGTTTGAGGCCAGCCTGGGCTACTTATTGAGTTCAAGGCTGAACCACATAGGGAGACCTGTCTCAAAAAAAAAAAAAAAGAAGGAGAAGAACAACTACCATGACACAGTTAACTTATCATAGTGTTGTTCACTATAAAAGATGTAAGTGTAAAGATACATCTGTGCCGGTGCTCTGGCTCTGCTCCTGAGGCCTGCATGTGTTGTTCAGAGACTGGTGATTGTATGCAAGTAGTCACAGCAAGTCTTACCACACACAGTGTGGTGTTATCACACAAACAGAGATTTGGAAAGGGGTAGGAGTATGTTGCACTTGTAATTTAATATAATGAATGTTGGGGAGCAACATGTTTGGGGGACACATCACCTTTCGCTATTGGATTTAGTTTCCTTTTGATGTGTACGTGAAGACCAAGAAATACCGGATTTAGAAAGCAGAATTCCAGAATCTCGGGTCAGTGCGCAGAAGCACCACAGAAGACAAGCCCCCTCCGCTGTTTCGCAGTCCCGGTTACCTTGACCCACTGCTGGAGTGGCCTCCTGGAGTGGCATGCGAGTGTGTCCACAAGACCTCAGGGTGAGATTTCTGCCCCTCTCAGGTCTCTGTTCCTAGATGGAGGGATTGGACACCTGGCTTTTTCATTGCTGTGTGCAAGCAGCTTTCACAGAAGCTCTGCTGTGACCTTATAGCCATCTCTGCTTGCACATATTCTGAATCGTATAAAACCAACAGCCACAAACGTGCTTTGGACCCAATGTTCCTGGATGTGCTTTAAAGTGGTTTGGATTCCTTCAGATGCCAGCGTAAATTATATTTATTAAAATGTCATTTTCATCAGAGGATAAGTAAAATAAAAAAAATTTTTTTTGTACTGGGGATTGAACTTGTGACCTTGTGCTTGCCAGGCAGATACTTGTGTTGCTGAACCCCAGGCCCCAGGATAAGTAAATTGTCCATGAGAAATAACTCACACTTTTTTAAGCTAATTGATTTCAAAGAATGTTAGTGAAAAGGTAAATGTTACTTTGTAAGATCTGATGGGCTGGTCCTCATTGTTGACAACATTTTGCCTGGTTATGACCAGCAACTACCATCATAAAATTAAGTTATTTTGTATCACAGAGCAGAGATACTGCTATTTAGTAAGGAGTACATAACCCCTCTCCTTTTGCCATTTGATTGACTTAGTTATGGAAAGTAACGAGGTTTTTGTTTGCTTTGTTTTGTTTTGTTTTTTGGTACCGGGAATCGAACTCACGACCTTGTGCTTGCCAGGCAGGCATTTAAGCCATTGAGCTAAATCCCTGGCCCCAACAAGGTTATTTTCTGAATAAGTTATTTTATTTCACTTTAGGTTTTAGATTTTAAAAAATTCTTTTTTCTTTCAACTGTGTTAAGTTTGGGGACTAAATTTTTATAATCTGTGTCCTTTTCTACTTTGAAATTTTCTGTGATAATCTTAGGATTGGCATTCACTTAAAAGTCCCCAACCTAATGACTTTTAATGGTACTTGATGATTTATAAAGCACTTTTGCATGTATTATCTCATTTCCTGTTCTTCATGAATGGATTTTATTCCTAGTTTACAAATGAAAACCCTAAATTAAATTTGTTCACACAGATGAAAGGTACCAAGCCACTTTTTCTGGTTACTAATCCCTATTTCTCTTCATATAATGAGGACAGATGGAGTTAAAAGAAAATCTAGAGAAGATATAATGAATTCTGCATGTCACAGAAACTATCATTAACAGCAGATGTTCAAGCTCAGGTAGCATTTTTAAGTTTGCTTGGAGTAGCTGGGTCAGCATTGTAAACCTGTTACATCAGAAAGAATGTTTTGAAGACATGACAGTATACAGATGTATGATTTAGCATAGTCAAATTTCTCTGTGGTGTGTTGTGTTCTTTTAAACCCTAAAGCATAGTAACTGTCCTAAGCCAGAGTTTGTTCTGTTCTGGTATGAACCTGAGTGGAGACGTGGCCAACATACTTACCTACCTCTGTGGTCAGAGTGGACTGAAACTTGTGAGCAGAAGCCTCTCCTGCTTCAGAGACCCATACCAGGCCTTTCTACAGCAGGCAGAGGGGGAGAGCCAGACACAGAGCTCTTAAAAAAGGGGGTGATGTCAAGGTGGGCTTAGTTTGTTTACTCTCGAGGAAAATTCCAATTGGGTGCTTTGACATAAAGTTTGTCACTTAGTAATACGATATGAAATGAATACTGCGAATTCATTTTTTTTTCTTTGTGATAAGTTGAGTAGTGTTAATTAAATTTTTCAAATTATCCAGTAGCACCAGATAAAGAACTGCTCTCTCCCCAGCTAATATAATTTTATCTGTGTTCCTTAGTTGTATAATAAACAGGAGACTATAAACCGATGTTACTCATATCATTTTAGGGGCAGATTTTCAATTTCTGTTTATGAACTACATTGATTTTTCCTTTTATTGATATCCATGCCTTTATTAATGTATGTGCCTTTGCTTTAAAAGAAATTGCAGTTGCTTTAAAAGAAATTAAACAAGCTGGATCTGGTGGTCCATGCCTGTAATTCTAGCAGTCTGGGAAGCTGAGGCAAGAGGATTGCAAGTCTGAGCCCAGCCCAGGCAGTTTAGTATACTGAAAAAAAAAAAAGAAAAAGAAAAGAAAGAAATCAGCATGGTATGATTCATGCATTTGGCAAATATCTTTTGGGTACCTGTTGTATCCCAGGCATTTCTCTCCGTACGAGAAAAAAGGTCAGTGTCTCTGATTTCATATAGCTAGTATTCTGACTGGGGGAGGTGGAGAGTTGAAGATGAAATGGACTGAGATAAGATTATTTCAGAAGTGGTGCATGCCAGCAACAGTGTGAGGAAGAATGGCTGGGGTGGGCAGCTTCGGATGAGGGTAGTCAGAGGAAACCTGTGTGGGGCCTTTATGGTAATTGAGTTAGTTCACTGAGGGAAAGAGCCACTGCCCAGCCGCTGCTGAAGAGTGGAGGAGTGCTTCAGGGAGAGGAAGTAGCAGGTGTTCTGACTGCTAGGACGAGGGACAGGGCGGGCTGTGTGCAAGGGCAGGCTTCTGGGTGAAGTTGGAGAAGGGAGCCTGTGCTAGGCGAAACTGCCGGCCTGCAGGGAGTCAGGACTGAACAGGGTGGCCTCGAGAAGTTCCTGGGGACTCCACACCAGCAGCTGTCACCGTCTGCTGTGTGGTTGCTATTGGGGTAGAGTGGGCAGACATGGAAAGGGAGCGAGGAGCTGCTGCTGTGCAGGGTGAGGGAAGAGCGGGTGGAGAGAGAAAGCTTAGGCTCCGTGTGGCAACAGGCCTGGGAGGGCCCAGCCCCTGGAGTCTGCTCCGGAAGCACAGAACCAGCAGGGCTGGCGGGTGGCCAGGCAGGCGCCCTGTGGGAAAGGGAGGCGCACGGGGCTTTGGCTCAAGCAGCCTGGTGAATTTCCTTTAGCTTATATGTGAGGAAGTTGTTCTCTGTTGGTTTGTTTATGGACACATTTTTAATGAGGTACATTGACCTGAATGACAAGCCTTAAAGTGTTACATTCAGTCTTTAGACATTTTCTAAAAATTGTAGGGGTAGAAAAACAATTATTTCAATAATGTCATATTTGGGGTTTTTTTTGTGTGTGTGTGCCAGGGATGGAACTCACAACCTCGCGTTTGCCAAGCAAGCACTTACGCCACTAAGCTAAACCCCCAGCCCCGGGGGTTATTTCTTTTTATTTTTTTGTTTTACAGCAGAGCAGTAACCTAGTCATAAAAGCCATGAAACAAAAGAAATGTGTGTACTTTCTTAGGACTTTTCATGAGCTCATTGGTTAACTAGAATTTATTGAAGGCCAGGGCAGTAACTCTGTGGCGTGTACTTGCCCAGCATGTGTCATAAGGCCCTGCACTCCATCCCACTCCATCAGAAAGGTTTTCTGATTTTTAAAAAAGTATGTTTTGGCTTGTTATTATTACTGATGTAGTTGATATACTGTACATCTATCCCTGGAATGTTACTGAAGTCTGGACTGCACAGTATCTACCTGCAGAATTTACCTTCAACACAAAAAATTAATCTGTTAAAAATGTCCTTTCTTCATAATCTATCTTAACTGTATTGCATATTAATTAATGCATGCTCTCTGCATTAGTGCTGTGTTATTTTGGTTTTTAAGACTGCATAGTATTCTACTTTATGAATATATTTTAATTAATTTAACCAATTCTGTATCAGTGGACATTTAGATTTTCAGTGTTGCATTTCTATTGCTACTCCCAACCCCTGGTACTGGGGATTGAGCCTAGGGTCGTGGTACTGAGTTACGTCTCTAGCCTTCTCTCCCCTCGTTTGAAATTTTGCAACAAGGTCTTACTAAGTCTGCCCAGGCTGAGCTTCAGCCAACTCCTGCCTCAGCCTCCAGGAGTGCTGGGATCCCAGGCCTGTGTCACCACGCCCACCTTAGTGCTCTGCAATGCTTTTAAAGAGCTTTCTTCTGTAGAGTGTCTGTCACTTATGTCAGCATATTGATTGTCTATGTGAAGACTCAATAAATTAATATTTTTTAGGCTGACATGTCTACATAATTGATACCAGTGTCACTTTTATCTTGTGTGCTAGAGAAATTACAAACTGTTATAGAATGGCTTTGCTTCAGATGTTAAAAGTAATATTCAGGATAAAAATCTGTACTTTAGTTATATTTGCTGAAAAATGTGTTTTTGTTACAGTCACTTCTCTGGGTTAATTTGTGCGTTGACTGAGACACCTTTTTGAGCTCTGTTAGGCTGCGGTCTCACACATGACCAGAAGGGGGCGTGTCACGCCGCAGCGCCTCCACCTGGCTGGAATGGCTGGCTACTCCTGCGAACACAGAATCCAGGCTGGGAAGCAGGCAGAACAAGGGCTGGGCTTTGCTCTTTTCCTCTTCATCCCTCACTGTGTGTGTAAAAATCTTAGTCTTCAGGTTTACGTCTACATTTTATTTTCAGTAAATAAGCAGTTCTCAAACCTCAAAATAATTTTATGTTTGAAAAAAAATCAGAAATTGTATCAATTTAAAATAAGTTAAAATATAAACAGAAGGCCCCTCATTACTCAAGATAGAGCTCTTAATTTTTGCTCTCTTCAAATCAGAAATACACTTTGGAATTAAATGTATTTCCTCGCTCTCATTCTCAATACTTTAAGCGGATTGTTGGGACTCCTGGTGTGATAAATCACAGTGACTTGAGAGACGAGATGTTGTTTGGCCAATGCCCTGTGTGCTTTCTCCTGTGCCGTCCTCACACGCCCAGGTGTGGCACCTGATCTCAGAGGGCTGAGCCCAACAAGTAAACAGTGACAGAACCAGAGTGGGAGTACTTGGTGCAGCGCCGGACGTGCATGCTGCTTAAGTTGTTGTTCACTTCCCTCCACAGTGAATTTTTGTAAGAAGGTATTAAATCTGTTTCTTTGTGGCTGTTTTGATTAGCACTAGTGTGTTAATATACGATCACATTTTTATGTAAGTACGTAAATGTAACTCTCACACCTGCACACAGTTGTGTTCCTCAGCACATTGAGTTAGCTACCTTCTATATTTCTTTCATGCCCCTAACCGTAGAGGCACAGACAGTCATCAGTTCTATTAGTAGGGGCTTTTGGTGATAGTTTTATGAAAAATGGGTCCTGTCTTGCGCATTTCCGTTGCATGTCTACTCAGTGGTTCTGCGTGGAAATCGTTCCCATTGTTGGCTGGTATGGGTCCCCTCTCTTTAGTGGTAGCATTTCTAAGTTGTGGCCATATGGCAAGTGTCCTTAGCCAGGGCTCTGCGGACATTCTTTTTGTTTCTCACCTTCTGTCTCCTGTGAACAAAACAGCAACACATCCCCCACTCTGTGTTCCTGTGCCAGCCCTGTAGAAAGTTTCTCCACCAGAAGTAGGTATTATATTCATTTTTGTAAGCTTCCATTTATTTTTCTAAAGCCTCTTCCAGTGTTCCTTATGCCACCCATATGGTTAATTTTAATTTGACTTTGAAGGAAATTTCTCAGACAAGCATAAACTTTTTTTTAAACTATCAGTATAGCACGTATCTTCTAAAACTGGATAATACTCCAAAATGAGTGATTTTTTTTTTTTAATTCGTATAAGCAATTACAGGCGATTCATTCTGTATGGAGTTTACGTTAGGGAAGAAACCTAATTCTCTTGAGCCAGAATTCTTGCCTGCAAAATTTGGAGCCTCCTACAAGGTAACATTTGTGGGTGAGATTAACCATAGGGCCAAGGAAAAACTATGACTGATTTTATTTCTGATCTTAGCATCTTCTCTGCAGTTTGTTTAATTGGTTGCCTTTTAACAGTGTTCATTTTTTTGTATCAAAGAATGACTTGGTTCAGGTCAGAGCACAGTTCGCATGAAGCCCATGTAAATCAGGCCACACACGGCGTATTTTGTTTGTCTGCTGTATACACTTGAGGTGCAGCCGAGTCCTGAAGGGCCATCCACTGTGAGAGCAGACCCCCGCCCGGGGAAGGCCGCGGCATAGCATGTACTCTAAGGTGAACTGTCCCATTGAAACTTCATCGCCCACCTCTCCTAATCCATCCTGAGTGCCTAACGAGCACTGGATAATAACAGAGCAACATTTCTTGGTGAAGCTAATCTGATTCTGGACAGCAGGCTTCCAGGACCTCAGCTGAATGAATTGCTTGGTATTTCCAAGTTTGAAAATACTTTCTTCCCCTTTCAAGTGCTCCTTGGCAGCAGGTAAGGAATGTTAAAGCTCCTGTAAGTGCCAATTAAGGCCAATTATAACTCGCCTGGCCTGCTGAGACAGTGAAGTGGGGTTAGTGAGACTAGTGTGTCTGTAAAATGGAGAACTGGCTACTACTAGTGCTGGGAACACAGTGTTCCACAACTGCCAACAGCATGTGTGTTGCCCTGCGGAGCAGTGACACCCCTCCTGCTCCTCAGGGCTTCAGCTTGGAAAATCCCAGGATTTCTGGAGGATTTGACTAATTTTTGTAATGAACCTCATTCTGATTTACTCTGATTCTGCCTTCTCTTCAAATGATATCTAATCTCCAGGTTTTCCTTGGTCATACTCATGATACAGTTATCGAACATTAAAGATGTGCTAGGCATCGCATTTCACACATCATGTTGCCTGCTGCCCAGGCAGGAGGAGCAGTACTCCAGTTGCCGGTGAAGACTGAAGTCTCTTTCCCCATTGGCTATTCCCCTGCAGTCCAAGACCTTAGACTACAAGTTGACTGCACCCTCCCTCTCTCCACAAATCTTCACTGCCCAGTAGTCGCTGCTGAGTTAACTCATTCATGTGAGAATTCTTCAGGATTCTCTCTGCACAAGGGTAAAATTTCTGTGTGCAGCCATTCAAACTATGGCCAGTGTGATTTTTGGTCTATAAGGCACACGGATATTACTTTATTATAGAATGTTTTAGTTAATAATCTTTTTAGTATAATTTTTGTAGGAAAAAAGAAACATGACCACATTTCACACATACACCTAAATATGAGCAATCATTTTTAGGTTTAGTATCAAAGTAAACCTTACTTGGATAGGAAGGATATTAACATGATTTAGAGAAAATACTTTCCAAGCAGAACAATTTGCTTGTACATTTTATTTAGGATATTTAAAGAGGCATGTCTGAGTATTTAAAACTTCCATCTGAGCTGCTTTATTTCCAGTTTTTGTGCCTATATATTTAGTGTATGAAATTATATTTTCCTTGTCTACCATATATCCCTTTCCTGATGCGAATGTTAAAAATAAGTTTGAATTATTTCTTTTTTTATATATGAAATCAAATGTAGTTATATGTAGTTTTTTGTAGTGTTTAAGAACATTTGCTAAAGTTCATTCTGATTTTTCTCAGGATTACAGAACTTTCTTCCCGAAACTGTCATGGGTTCACCGGTTCTCATGACTTTCCCTCGGTGGTGCTTCACTGTGTGTAAAAGGAGCAGCAGAGAGGCAGGGGTTTGTGCTGGGAAATCTGGGAAGACTCCAGTGGCCGGGTCTGACTGAGTGCAGGGATGTGGAGCTGGGGCTTGGCCTGAGAAATGCCCTTTTATTCTCATTCTGTTCTGTGATTGATGACTTCATGGAGATTCTTCAGCTACCCCTTGGGGAGGGAAACAGTAATACTGAGACCTGTTACATTCAGATTGTGCAGAAAGGAACTTTTGCCTGAATTCACCTGAAATCCTTATTTTTGCTAATTAATTTTTTTGGGGAGAACTATCCCCACCCTATGCTCCTGAGACCTGCTGATGGCTCGTCCTTTATGTTCTTCTAGTTTGTTATAGGAGCCACTGTAGTTGAGCATGGCTGAGGCTGTAACAAATCTGGGAGATGGGCCAGGTAAGGTGGCTCATGCCTGTAATCCCAGCACTCGGGAGGCTGAGGCAGCAGGATCCTTGTGAGTTCAAAACCAGCCTGGGCTACAAAGTGAGTTCAAGGCCAGTCTCAACTGATACCAAGTCCCTGTCTCAGAAGGAAAAAAATAGAAATCTGGAAGATGGGTTCAATACCTTTTGGTCTTAGCATCACAGGCATGTTGGAATAAGTGCTTGCTCTGAAAACAAAAGCAGGGCAGCTACAGTTCTTTTGTTTCAGAGTCAATTTAGAATTTATGTCTGGCCTAATCGGAGCCATTTCCCATGCCTCAGGTCTCTTCCTTATGCTTTCCAGGTAAAATAATTTCCATGCATATAACTCATGATTTTAACAGATATTCTGTGTAGGGTGATAGGGTTCTGTACTCTTCCCCCCCTCCCCACCCCTTTTCACGTTTAAAAGTGTTTGTTGTGGTCTGTCAGGCATCTGAGCTGCTCATTATTATTCAGACATAGATCAGCTGGCAGTTTTTCCTTGTCTTTTTGACAGTAGGATTTGTCTGTTGACAGGAGAAGGAAGTGCTTGTCAAGTGGGCAGGGTGATAGCGCAGAGATAGGTAAGAGACTGGCCAGCAAGACACTTAAAAAGGAGCCACTTTAGAGCAAATTTGGATCAAAAGTATAGAAAATCCTCAGCTTTAGTCTTCCAGTGGTTGAACACCAAATTTTGGTGAGGCGGCAATATGTGAAATGATACATATTTTGAAAATATGCACAATGGATCAAGATTTGTATTATTAGGTGTAGAAGGAAAAGTGTGTATTACAAACTTTTTTTTAAGTTTAGTAAGCATAGATAGTGTAGGGAAAATAAAATAGAGAAAGGCTGCTGATATTTCAGCCGTAAGACTTCAAGATCTTCTGAGACATAAAAGGTAGGTTTTGTAATTAATTGTGTAAATTTTCCCATCTACTTGGCAGTAGCAGTGTCGCTTTAAAGGTATTCGAAAAAATTAGGCTGTCAGTCATTCACATTTTACCAGGTTAGATCTATAAATTCCGGCTCCTCCAGTTCTGGCAAATTGCCTTTCAAATGGAAGGATTCATTTACACCGGCCAGGACGCCTTGTATGACCATATTAGATGAAATTAGACTCCACCCCCTGTTTTCTGTTGATCTGCCAGGACCTTTGTAATTCAAGTGCTTTTTACAGTAGTAGCAAATGTTACATAAGCCCAAACATGGAGCATATTTGGAGTTGGTGGGCAGACCCAAATCATGATGCAAGCCTGCAGTAGCAAGTGTGTACCGAAGCACAGCTGAATTCTGTGAATGGAAGGTAACAGGACGCCTCTCCAGAGCAGCGCTTCCTCTGTGCAGGAGCTGAAAGCTCCACTGGGTGAGTTTTCCAAGGCAGTTTCCAGAGGCTGGGCTTGGCTGGGGGCCCAGCTGGGAAGAACCCACAGAAGAAGGTGGGTTAGGGCTTGCTAACATTATTGCAGGGCCGAGGAGAGTCGAGAAGAGTTTGTACAGGCCTCTTTCGGCCTGCCCGGCAGTCGACCTGCCCTGCCAGCAGGCCTGGAGGGCTGCACTGCTCTCGCGGGGGAGGGAGGGAGGCAGCTCTGGAGAGCTGGAGGATCAGCGTGGGTAATCGCAGCAAGACGGATTAGCTGCTGCAAGCTGTCCCCAGGAGCCATTCTGAAATGTCATTTGAGCCATCTGGCCAAAGTTCAAATGCAGACAGGAGCAAGTTTGCTATTAACTCAACAAAATGCTGAGGTTTGCACCAAACAGTTCCCATATCTCAAAACGGAGCACATTGGTTACATTGGTCTCTAAAAATGGAGGAGCACTGTAATGCTCTTTAACTGTTTTTTTTTTTTTTTTTAAATCTTGTGGTAAGTGAGGTTTTATGACAGGCAGTTCGCAGTGTTTCCTGTAGGATGTTTGAAAGCTGTTTTGTCAGATACTTCAGATCTACAGCAAAGTTTCAAACAGAGTGCTGTCTGGAGGAAGAGCAGCTTGAAAATACAGTCACCCTAGGCAGTCATTCAGTGATATAAATAGAGTATATGAAAATGTAAGTGTGGACCAACAGCCAGAAAAGACAGTCTTTTTCACTGATGCTGCGAAGGTGGCCTGTGGAGCCCAGCGGATGGATTCTTCCCCTGTCTCATGCCTTCTGTCTTCATGCAGGAAGTGAGGTGACAACTGAGTTCTTTCACTGGATTCAAGTTTCATGCCGCCTGCAATGATGAGCTTCACTGTGTGGTTTTAGCTGGGGTTGAAACTTAGCTCTCCAGTTGCAGGATTGTAAACAAAAATGAGTCTTAAGCCTTTAATCACATGCTATTGATTATGATTTTTTAAGAACTCTTGTCAAGTAGTTTTAATTTTGCTGTTTCTGGTTTAATTTTTGCATATTACTTCTGGTGTTTTATTTGTTGACACCCTCAGCATGCAGGTAGAGCAAATAACTGTCTCAAAAAAAAAAATGCTACAAACTCATTGAAAACTCTCTGTTAAGTAATTAACCAGTTATTCCTTATCAACAGAGTGCTCAATGAGTGAGGTCTTTTAGCCGAGGGTGACATGAAGTTCTTGTTACTACCTTGTTTGGTATCTTTGGCTTTTCTCTCTTCCATCCAGAGTGAGGTAATACGAAAAAGGTTGCAAAACTTGGGGATGGAGGAGCAGGGATTGTGATGGACAGAGTAAGCACAACGGTCCTTGGTAGGTGGTACTGCCGCACCTGGGAGCTCCTGCTCTTTCTTGCTGCTCCAGGGAGATGGGAATACAGTCCATGTTCCTGCCCAGAAGTTTCAGTTTTAAAAAACAAACAGAACCACGGAACTCCTCGAATTTTGCATTTTACCAATTTTTCTTAATTGTTTCTCTCTGATTGCATGTGTGAAAACTGGGCTGGAGTGGTAAAAGCTTTGTTTTGTTTTGTTTTAACTCTTTTTGCATTTTGATGGTAGCTCTGAATCTTGCATTAGGAAAAAGCAGTGACCTGGATATGAAATGTGACTGTAGAGATGCCTCCCTGAGGACTGAGGGTGATTGCTGCTTGAATTGCCCATGGTGTGACAAATGGGACAGCTGTACTTGTAATAATAAATTATTGAATTTGTAGGGTGCTTTTCGCCTAGAAGACAAAAGATTAAATCAAAAGTAGCTACAGGCCGATGGATTTTAGGGTTTATCCGCGCCCCCATCCTTTCCTATTCTTGCATATAAGTACCTGAAAGGTAGCACATTTCACATGATTCAGGGTGAGCAGGAGACAGGGTGCTCACCAAGTGATGTGCATCTGTCAGGTACTGAGTTCACATTTATTTCAGGCAAGGTGATTGATAGCTGTCCTGTCAGCATCATTCCAGTGACACAGTGCTTCCTGAGGACAGCAGAGAAGGCCTCAGGGCTGTTAGCAAAGCAGACGCGTCAGCAGTATACTTTTCATGAGGGAATATGTGTAGTCAGAAACATGACGCCAGGATCTCACAGGTGGTATTGTCAGTTTGGTGGTGGTTTTGTTCCAAGCAGCAAAAAGGTAGCTGTATGTGTGTACGTCCCTGCCTGACAGTATTCTAGCACTAGAGTCAGATTGTGCACCTTGAGTAAAAACTTCAGCAGCTTAGGAAGGGGGCCTTCAGGAAGGCAGCTGGCCAGTCCAACTGTTTGGTTGCCCCCAGGACAAGCTGTCTACCGCAGTGATTACACTGGAGGGATATTAGACTCCCAGCCACGGAAATGACGACCACTTTTTAACCTGCTTGTCCTTCTACATGTTTCAGTAAAGCATTGTTTTTATAAAACGCACTTTTACGAATGTTCACAGAGCCCTACAAGTTAGGCCAGCAGAAGAGGAATACCCCCAGATATTCAGTAAATTTTTCATATTTGTCACATACCTGAAAGCAGAGTCCAGAAGGAACAGCCCTCTTGGGAGGAATTCCTGGCTGGAGGGTTGTTTGAGGTTGCCATATTTCTGCTCCTTTTTTAGTAACATTATTTACAATCCATTAACGCCTGCCCCTCCCCCAGCAGATCTCTCCTTCTAATCTGCCTTTTGTGATCTGCTGGCTCTCAGGCCTCAGTGTGAATGAGTGTGCTACAGTGTGCTCCCCGCCTGCCTGGAGACTTGGAAATGCCAGGAGACCGTGTTTTAGTGGGGCCTTTATTTCTGTCATAAAGCACTGACTTGGAGAGCTTGATAATTCAATTATAGACCTTTGGTGGAAAGTTGTTTCAAGTGGCCCAGTGCTGTAAAGACTCTTTTCCAGCATTTGCCTCTTACCTTTCAATGTAAAGGCACCTCAGCGTTGGGAGGAGGAGAAATGCATCTGACAGAGGCAGCAGTTAGAGACTAATTTGTTAGAACAGCTAGTATTGAAATCATCCTTTTCAGTTACGACCCTCTAGTGGAAATGATACTGAGTGCTTTGTGGTAAAAACTTTCTCCGAGTGCCATTTATAACCCACCTAAGCATGCTCTGACCCACGCGCCAGTCCCAGCATGGTCTAACTGTCCTAGAGGTCAGCCCTGGACTCCCCAATTTGAGATTTTACTATTCTGGGAACAGTCCCACTGGTTTGCTTCCTTTTCAGCAACTGGACGACACTCACTTTCTTTAGAGCAGTCTCATCATGTGCCTGAGAAACTTAAAATAGTTCGATCTAAAACAGATTTAAGGTTAAAAGAGCTAGTAGGAACAAAGAATAGACTAGGACCGAGCTTACTGGCCAGGGATGTGGGAGTGCTTTCAGAAAGAGAAGGAAATTTACAGGAAAAGTTGACAGCAGTTGAAGTACTGAAGTTATTAAATGTTCGATGTCCCCATATAGTTCATGTTCTAATCTTAAATGGTATGCCATTTTATTTTATTTTATTTTATGTTATTTTATTTTATTTTTTGAGACAGGGTCTCACTATGCAGTTTAGGCTGGTCTCAAGCTCACTTTGTTCCCCAGGCTGGTCTCAAACTTGGAACGATCCTCCTGCCTCAGCCTCCCTAGTGGTGAGATTACAGGCATGCACAACCATGCGTGGTTTTGCCAGATATTTAATGGTTATTAGGAAAAACATTAACTACTATGTCAAACCCAAGGTCATTGTTGCAGATACTGTGAACAGTGCTTGATTAGTCAATATCTAGTTGGCCATGGTATTCACTTAGTAAATAATAGTTCAGACATTAGTCCAAATGATGAAAGATTGACAATAGAGCCAATTATGAATAACAAGTTTCGAGGAGACACTGGTGCAGTGCACAGCAGATCTGTAAGATGAGAAGTGCTAGGAATTAAACAAACAAATGAAGTCTTACTCCCTTTTTTGTTCCCTGTCCCGATCCTGGCAATCTCTTAAGGGTCACAGTCTGTAAGACAGACAGATGATGTCAGTTGACACTTCACAAGCTGTGCTTCACAGCCTGAAAACAAAGTAGGAGGAGAGTGGCTAGGAGCACAGCCGGATGTGAAAACGGTTTGATTAATTCAGTGAAGTGAATCATCCAGAGGTTCTAAACTGGGCTTTAGGTGTACACGTTGTTTGCTAGGCCAGACCAAAGAATCTGTGTGTAACTCTCTGTATGTGTGCCTGTGCTTGAACCCAGAGACTTAAGCGCCTGGCTTGTGAAATTGCCCAGGCTGGGTGTGAATTTATGATCCTCCTGTCTCAGTCTACCTGGGATTACAAGTACACACCACCATGCATGGTGGTTTGTGTATTTTGGCCATATATATGCTATATTATTGCTAATCTTTGATTTTTTTTTTTTTTTTTTTTTGTCTTTTTGAGGCAGGGTCTCGCTATGTCCTTCAGGCTGGCCTTGAGCTCACTTTGTAGCCCAGGTTGGTCTCGAGCTTGCAACAATCCTCCTGTCTCAGACTTCCAAGTGCTGGGATTATAGGCGTGAGCCACCACGCCTGCCTGCTAATCTTTGTTTTGAATGAGAGTAATTATTAGATGCTCTTGGAATGGGGCTGTCAGACAACATGGAATTATACATTATATTATGTATATTTTTATAAATCCTGGTTTTGTTGGTTGGTTTTTGTTTTTTGAAACAGCATCTTTTCTGCTTTTTGTTTTTTTTTTAAATCAGTATCAGGGATCGAACTCATGACCACGTGCTTGCAAGGCAGGCACTTATGCCACTGAGCTAAATCCCCAGCCCTGAAACAGCATCTTGCTCTGTAATTCTGGCTTCAAACCCATGGCAGTCCTCCTGGCTCAGCCTCCCAAGTGCTGGAATTATAGGGATGTGCCACCACGCCCAGCTGTAAAGCCTTTTTACACAGAGTGCACACTGTCCTAACATGATGGAATATCCAAAACTAGAAGTTTAATTTAAAGAAAAGTTGTGGAATTCGGGAAGCATTACTTTGATGGTAGCTTAACTACAATTTTTGGCTTAGGGATCATCAACTGAATTTGAGACTTGATCTTCACCCTATTTCATTGTACCTACAGGTCTTCCTGAGCGTCTCCTGAATGTTAACAGGAAAATAAACCAACTTTTTATTTAAATAATTTTAGCTTGAATGAATGTCTTTTTTGTTTGTGTGATTAACTGAATTCTAAAAGCTGATCCCCTGACCTCTTGTTTGAGAAAAGATTAGTTTCTTGACTTAATAATGGTTAATTTAGGACTTTTCAGCTTTATGATGATGTGAGAACAATATGTGGCCATAGAAATCACACTTGAGATCTTGGGTTTCAGGCTGGCAGTGTGCAGTTGGGTGCTGTGTGGTGATGCTGAGAGCTCCCAGCCAGCTGAGCAGTCATGGGGTAGATGACTGAGTGCTGCATTGTAGGGCACTGCTAAGGTGCAGTGTTGAGTGGGTGTCACACACACGTAGGTTCAGCGTAGCCCAGGGTTATTGGGATTCGATCCTTTCATAAGTTCTAGTAGCCTTTTTATCTTCCAGCATAACAAGAATACATGATCTAACCCCTTAAACACTTAAGTTAACAGAGAGTAAAGATGGTTTGGTTTGTTCCAAAGTGTTGTCTATCTGCGTTGGTAGGCAGAAGGCTTGCAAGCTTTCAGGTCCAGAAAGCAAGTCTGTACCTTGTATCAGCCCAGCCAGCAGGCACATCTGTCTGCTGTCTGATTGTGATTCCAGAACCTCACCATAGTGTGTCCTGGGCTGGAGACTTGGTGACTCGATGGAAGAAGGCTTTTTCTGGATGGACAGGCTCAAATGGTTGACTGTCTGATGAATGGCAGAGTAAGGATAGGGACTCAAGTTTCTCTAAAGTTCTTGCCCTCTTCAGGTGATCTAAAAGTCAAATATTTTCATTTTACTTTGGTTTCCATTCAGGCTGGTTACTTGGCTTTAGGAAGACTGGAAAGCCAAGCATAAACGAGCACAACCACTAGAAGTATTAGTTGGGGAATCCACCTCAACTCAATAGGGCAGGTATTGCTACTTGCAGTCCTTTGTAGACATGCTGATCCGAGAAGTTAGTAAGCCAAGTCAGACAGATTACCCTGAATGTCACTTTCCACCAAAACTCAAATCTCACTTGTCAAGCCATTTTGGAACCCGCTGAGGAAGGGGAGGACCCATGCTGGGGCATTGATAGTTCACCTTTAGGATGGAGGTTTGCAAATGGCAGATTCCGAATTCCCACCCCAAATTTACCAAAAAAATTGTCACCAGCAGTCTTGTATGTTCAGCCTATGCAGGCAGACTTTCACTGTACCAGCCTGCTTTTGCTGAGCCCTTGCAAGAATGGGCTTCTTACTGACCTAGGCCTCAGCCCTCTGCCTGTCTCTCCTCTGTGGCACATGGCCCTGCTTTGATGGCACCACTCAGCATGACAACTCATAGTGTACTTTCCCTTGGGTGCTGGAGTCACCTTCCTGGGTCCGTACCCCACCTCTGTCTCCTAACGAACTGTGTTTCTCAAGCTCCCCACTCGAGTGCTTCAAAGCCTTGGCTTCCTCATCGGGAGAGTGGGGACAGCCACAGTATCTATTTGTTAGGAAGATGCTTAGAACTGGAGGAGATAATCCCTGTAAATCCACCGGCCACATAGTTCCCACACAACAAGCAGCAGCAGCAGCTGTTTTTGTTGAAGGTGACATTTCTCATCTCTCAGTTGTTTGGATTATAAAAGAGTAGTAAAAGAAGTGTTCCATAAGATAAAAGAAGAGATTGCTAAGTGAAGAGTTTTGTGGGTTTTCCTAGCCGTTAGCTACTCTTACATGATTCCCATTGAGGGTGGACAGATTGGTACAGTGCTCATGCTTGATAGTATGTCTTGCTTTGTTTTGAAATGTGTGAACTGAAACAGGAAGTCCAAATCAGATTTCTCCTTTTTAAAACTATGCATTTGATAATCATATTAGGTGGGCAGTATCTATTATAGGAAATTAAGCAATACAGGCTGAGTTTGGTGATGCACACCTGTAATCCCAGCACTTGGAAGGCTGAGACAGGAAATTCGAGGCTAGTCTGGGCTGCATAGTGAGTTGAAGGCCAGCTTGAACTACATAGCGAGACCTTGTCTCAAAAATAAAGTAAAATAAAATAAATAGAGTAAAATAAGGAAGGGAGAGTTTTAAAAAAAGTAGACCTAGTAACTGTGGAGGAGTCACTGGGAATTGAACCCAAGGCATTTGCACTGGGCTGTATCTTTGGCCTCTTTGTATTTTTTTATTGGGATGGGGTCTTGTTGACTCACTAAGTTTCCCAGGCTAGGCTCAGACTTGGCATTAATCCTGCCGCAGCATCCCAGTGTTGGGATGACAGGCATGCTCCAGCACACCTGGTGGGGCAACCACTTTTTACAAAACATATTGATATATACGCATCTGGATGTTTTTCAAGCACGCATGATAGCATTTGAAGTTACAATTTGCTTCAACTTCTTTTTAAGTTAGTTCCTTAATTTTATAGCACTTGTGTATTATAAAGTATTTTTAGTTCTTTTCAGAGCAATATTTATGACAAATAATTTGCTTTGAACCTCTCGATTTATACCTGTTTTAATACTTAATTTTTAAAAAATTCCACATGAATTCAAATTTATAAGCTCAGTATTCTTGCTTGCTTTCTGTTTTGAAAGATCTGTAGAGAGCTCTCTCGCCGCCTCCTCACCTCTTACCCCGCCCTTATCTTTGGGGCGTCCCTCTCTCCTCTCCTTGGCTGTCCCTTTTGCTCTCGCTCCTTCTTTCCCTCTCCTCTCTCTCCACTGCTCTTCCTCTGTGTCTGTTTATCATGCCCCAACACATACACCTCAAAGTATTTTTGCCCTTCTGGCTCTGCTCTGAGCACCTGATGTCTGTGTTTGTCTGTCTGTCGGTGTCTCCCTTACTGGAGCCATTCACAGTCCCCTCCTCATTCAGGAGCAGTGTATGCTTTTTCTGGGATGCTGCCAGCTCCTGGAAAGAGAAAGAAGTGCTTTGAAAACTCAGCTCGGGCTCCTCAGCTAGTCTCAGCCAGGATCTCAGTTATGCTTAGCATCTGGCCATCACTTTGTCCACTTAATAGAGTGCCTCTCACCCTACCCGTGAACTTCCCGGTTCTCTTTTGATCTTGGAACACACACTTTCTAACAGTTGTAAGCCCAGTTTAAAATCTTACGAAAAACAGAAACAGATAGTGAAAGGATGTGAGAAGTCCAACTCGACTGTAATAAGGTTTAGTTCTTCTCTCTCTTGTGAGGAGAAAACCAGATGCTGTCCTTTTCGCAGAGTAAATTACCAAATCATGATGCAAAGCAACAACTTAATTCAGTGGCTTGACAAGAATTTGAGCTGGCACTTCTCAGCCACGATCTCAGTTATATACACACACCCACACACACAGTCTGTTTCAAGTTTTAGTGAATGAAAATTCAGATGATAGATTGCCATTCTTAGTTTTAAAATGGCTTTTAATTTTGTTAAAATGATTATAACTTTTTTTGGAAATACCACTGTCAGCAAACTTAACATTTCAGTGGCTTTGAGTCCTGATTTTCTAGTGCTGAGTCTACACTGAACATTAACATGCAGGTAAAGAAGGCACTAACTAAAGCAAGCAGCAAGGCAGCCATGGTGGTCCTGCCTGGACCACGCAGCAAGACCTTGTCGCAAAATTAATTAAAAGAAGAAAGAAATGTGGGGTGCAGTGCTTGAGCTTGTAGCTCAGGATAAAGGCCTTGGATTCAGTTCCCAGCTTGCAAGCATACACACACACATGAAAAAGAAACAGGTGAGGGGAACCATAATGAGAAGAAAACCTGGAAGGACAAGCCCAGAGCTACCGTCAGTTCTGCTGTAACAATAATATTCACTTCTTAAAAATGACTGTGCAATAAAAACCACACAAGGCTTATTGAGAAAATGGGTTATGGCACAACACTCAGAAACTTCATAGTGAGACACACACACACAGAGAGAGAGAGAGAGAGAGAGAGAGAGAGAGAGAGAGAGAGAGAGAGAGAGAGAGAGAGAGAGAGAGAAGAGCCTGGTGAAGGTAGCACAGTCTTACATATGTCAGGTGGTTAAAGAAGGCACATAAATACTAGATTAAAGTGAGAGTTTACCTTGAAAAGAACTGGCACTTACCTATGAAGTGTGCCTCTTGGCACTCCTAAATGATTAGTTCTTCCAGGCATAGCTGTCTGCATCCACATACTGTTGCTTCCAGACAAGGCAAAATTTCATCATGGCCCAATTGTTCCTCGTTATATCAATGGCTTTGGAGTAAATCTGCATTCTCAATTCAGGCATTTTAAAAAAACTTTTTTTAAATTAAAAAAACTATAGCAGACTTGATTATATTTCATTAGATTGGAATTTTATTTAAACATTTTATCTTAAGAGAAATGCAAATGCTATCTAACTAGTATTGGAGCTGTATCCTGACAGCTCCACAGTATGTCTGAAGTGTTACGAGTCAAGACCACATCAAGACTACTAACTCCCAGATGTTCTAATGTCACAGCATGGCACACCGTGACTTGGGCTGCTTCCCTTGCAGTCATGGGCTTGGCGGGGAGCTATGGCTCTCCACACTGCCCTGCATCAAGAAAGAGGATTGTTCTGTGCATCACTAGCCCAGAAAAAAACAAGAACTGCTTTCCCAAGTGCAGGTCACACTGCGCTGTCATAATACCGAGAAGTTGTGAGTTGAACTGTCACAAGTTGAGAACCATGTACATATTTGCTCTGAGACACCTGTGTGAGAATTCTGATGCCCAGAGAATAAGAGCGTATTTCGCAGCTCCAAAGTTTTTTTTTTTAATTTATTTTAAAGAGGGTAAAATAAAACAGAACAAAGCAGATCAGAAGAAAACAATGCAAGTGACACAGATTTCAAAGCAAGACAACAGGAGATCAACAGTGGCTACCATAATGTCTCTTGTTTTCTTTTAAATAGTTGTCCATATCTTCACACACAATGATTTCATACAAAACAAAATAGTATAAAATTGATTTAAAAAAAAAAAGTAATGAAGGCATTGTAGGCCTTCAAAATGAGACAATAGGAAAATGAACAATGGCTGCCATAATTTCTAAATAGTTGTCTGTATCTTCACACACAATGAATTCATACAAAACAAAATAGTATAAAACCGATCAAAACAGAACGATGAAGGTATTACAGGCCCTTAAATTCAGACAGTAGGAAAATCAGCAAGGGCAACTGTAATGTCTCTTGTTCTCTTCAAAATATCCATATCTTTATGTATGTTGAAATTAAATAATACAAAACAGACTAAATCCACTCTAAACAAAGAATAAAATCATTACTGGATTTCACAGCATGACGATAGGAAATCAGCGATGGACATCATAATGTCTCTTTTCAAAGTAGCTGTTCAGGGCCAGGGATTTAGCTCAGTGGCTCAAGCGCCTGCTGGCAAGCGCAAGGTCGTGAGTTCAATCCCCAGTACCAAAAAAAAAAAAGGTAGCTGTTCATATCTTCACATGGAATACAATTGATTCTTATAAACTGTTTAGGAGAATTCTAGGCATGAATAAGCTTCTACATGTACATCTATCCTTTGTGCATTAGAGGGAAAAAGAAAACAAATTACTAGAAAAACAAGAAACAAAAAAGACAAATAAATAACAATAGCAAGGAGCCCAAAACAATGATGATACAGGCCTTCAAAACAAAGTGATAGGAACATAACTATGTTGTTTTACATAATGATCTTCAAGAGTTCCTCAGATCACCAGACACAAACATGCAAAATTGATCCAGTTCTATGAATGTTAACTATTTTATTCCAAGAACTAGTAGAATTTGTAGCACAATCATTTCGCTATGTTAAATGTGTTTATACAAATTTAGATATATTTTCTTTTCCCTTCCTTTTTTTTCCTCTCCTTTTCCCTGAGATACTATTTTTTTCCCCTTTGAGCATATTCTTACCCTTTCACAGTATTTATTGAGGATTTTGTATCTTATGTACTCTTAACCATTTGTTACACTAAAGAGACAATATGGTATTTACACATATGAGTTTGATTTATTTCACTTATGATATGGTCTAGTAGAATTTGGAATTCATTTACCTGTAAAAATCTCAATGTGATCATTCTTTATAGCTGAGTAGTAGTACTCCATTGTATAAAAGTATACCACATCTTTTTTATCTATTCCTCAGTTGATGGGCATTTAAGTTTTTTCCAAGATCTGGCTATTTCAAATTATGCTGCTATAAACATGGGATATATGTTATAAGCATATATCACTGTGGTATGATGTTTTTAATTCTTCTGGGAATATGCTCAGAAGTGGAATAGCTAGGTCAAATGGGACTTCCAATCCCGCTTTTTGAAGAACCTCCAGACTGACCTCCATAGTGATTGCACCAGTTTACACTCCCACCAGCGTACAGAAGAGGTCCTTTTTCCATAACCTCTCCAGCATTTGTTGTTGGTAGTTTTCTTGATGCCAGCCATTCTTTCTGGAATGAGATGGAATCTCAATTTTTTTTTTTATTTTGCATTACTCTAATGACCAATGATGCTGAGCATTTTTTCATGTATTTGTCATTTGTATTTCTTCATCTGAGAACTGTAGTCATCTCAGATGCCCATTTTTGGATTGGGTCTTTGAATTTCGGGGGTCTGATTTTTTTTTTTTTAATTCTTTATATGTTCTAGATAGGGGTCCTTTGTCTGAGGGACAGTTGACTGAGATTTTTTTCAAAATTCATGGGCTTCCTTTTTACTCTGTTGGAGATTTTTTTGACATGCAAAAACTTTTTAATAAGATGAGATCCCAGTTAATGATTCTGGGAAGTATTTCCCATGCAATCTGATTTTTGTTCATGAATTGTCTGCCTACCCCTATGTCTTCAGGATTTCTACCTACTTTGTTTTCCAGCAGATTTAGTGTTTCTCTTTTAATATTTAGATCTTTGATCCATTTTGACTTTTGTACATGGCAATAGGCATGGATCTAGTTTTAGTTTTCGGCATATGGATAACTAGTTTTTCCAGCACCACTCATCAAAGAGACTTATCCTTCTTCCAGTGAACGTGTTTGGCCCCTTTGTCAAAGATAAGGTGTCAGCTCCAAAGTTCTAACTGGGTTTTTTCCTCTCTTTGTAACATAGGCATGAAATTATTTCTTTAGGGTACTACTCAGGGTATAACACAAGATACTTTGTATGGATGACTATGGGTTTTAAAATCGTTTTTAGTATTTTGTCATTTTAATATTTATCAGGAAAACATAGAGTAAGCTCATTAATCTACTGTTGCGTGGCCATGTGTCCTTGGGAGAATAGCTGTCAGTTGAGGGTAGGGATACTTTGCTTCACTCTGATCTCTCTTTGAAATGATGGGGTGGGAGGGGCAGGGGGAAAAGGTCATTAAATGTGTAGGGGACCTGGAATGTGGAATTGTCCTGTCCAAGGTACCAAGAATACCTACAAGAGAGAGTTGGCAGAATTAGACTACCAAAGGAAGAGAAAATAAAAAAGTTGAAATGAATTTAAAGAAAAATGCTGAATTTAAAAAAAAAAACTTTTATGTGGCTTTGGTAAGAATGTTGAAAATAGCTTGCAATTCATAGAAATTTGTAAAACACTGTAAGGACAAGTAGTGTTGGTGAACTTTATTTGACAGGCCCTTTGTATACGGTGCTCATGATGGCGACTTACACAGCCACAGATAATGGTTCTTGAGGCATCTGTTCAGTCTAGGATAGGCTCTCAGCCCTGTGCACAGGAATGTCACACAGGGGAGTTTGTGAAAGTGTGGGTGTCAAAGCCACATGCTAGACCGCATAAGTCACAGTGTGAGTGAAGCATACAAGCATCAGTGTATTTTAAAGCTCCTTGGGCCATTTCTTTGTGTAGCCAAGACTGAGAACCACTGTTCTAGGGCCTTTTGAAAACCACTCCTTTTCCAAAGAAAATCTGGGCAAGTCTTACAAATGTTAACTGAAGACAAATGTTACTTGACTTGCCTTGTAAAGGAAGATGAGAGAACAAGGCTCATGGAAGCTCCTCCCCTCCATGGCGGGAAGCAAAACTATAAACACATGTTTATGATCATGGGTGACAAGTGTTGCAGCTCGGAAGGATGCTCAGAGTGTTTTAGAATCACAGAAAAGAGACTGCCTTTAAAACCAAAACCTCATTTCCAATTTAAAAAGTTATTAAAGTTACTTTAGTTTTCTTTTCGTGAAACGCACATGTAGGGTGGCGAGAAAGAGGTGTGTGTTATGATCCACCCTCATTTTAGCCTTCCTGACTTGACCGTAGACTTTCTGTGGTTGATCTGGAGAATGTTAATTTTGCCTGTAGATCGTCTCATTGTGTGCTGCTGTGAGGCAGGCTCTTAAGTACCTCCGAAAGCATTGCTAACCTAGTGGTGGCCTTCCAGGAATAAGGCATCACAGCATCACCAAAAGGCTATGGGCTGCTAAAGGGTGACTTCGGGGATAAGCCACCTAAGTAATAGCTGTAGTCCTTCTTCTAATGCTCACTGTTCTTGGCACACATCCAGCTCCCACATTCACACAGGTCAGTGTCGGGCTGCAGGTATAACTTAGAGTTAGACAAATGTGTGATTTCAAATTATGAGTGTATTTCAAGACAGCCACTAAGTTGCTATCACAGGTTGTGAAGTAAATAAAGTTACCAGTAATTAATCTGTTTCCGATAGTAACATTTTTTAATAGCTCTTGATTTATATTAGTATGAATTACCTTCCTCTGAGAAAACTTGATTCTCCAGTGGATATAACCTCCGTTAAGCTTTGTAGTCTGCACTTAACCATGAATTATTTTCTGGTTTAAAAAACAGACCTAGTTGCTATTTGCAGTATTTTTGTCTTGCACCTTTGGCATCCTTGTGGTGTGAACCAGAGCTGAGCCATTTGTAGTCAAATGAGATCATTTTTTTTTTTAAGTGAAATGATTCACTGGAAAATTTCAGCCCAGATTCTTAAGGAGTAATAAGAGAACCCCAGAAACATTCTTACTTGGTATCATTTGCTGGTGAGTAGTGATAGGGGGGAAAAAAGGCACAATTTGCTTCTTAATACTCTGCTGGTTTGAAAATTAAAAAGGCACTATGCTAGAAAGAGACAGAAGGGATTCCCACATGGTGTCAATTAGCAGAGCTCCACAGCGGAGTGAATCATTTTCCTTTATGAATGCAAGCTGGAGCCAGTGAGGTTCATTTCTAGCATGCCAAGCCAGAAGGGTGGTGTGGCTTGTGTTTAGAATGCTTGTTTCATTTCCTAGTGGGTATCTGTGATAAACCTGACTATGCTGAGGTGGCCAGAAAGAGGAAGCCTCGTTCCTAGAATGCTGGGTCTGTGGGGCCTAGATAGGCCCTTTCTGAAAGCTCCTGCCTTTAGCATAGTCTCCTCTAATGACATGTTTTGGCCTTAGACGTGTTGATTTCAGGGAACTCTTCCTGAGTTCCATTTGAGATTTGCCTGAAATATGGTGTCTTGTCTCTTTTCCTTTCCAGAAAGAAGACATAGCTCATCCAGCAAACCTTCTTTGGCCGTTCCTCCCACTTCAGTATTCCCCTTCTTCCCTTCTCTGTCCAAAAGCAAAGGAGGCAGTGCAAGTGGAAGCAGCCGCTCTTCCAGTGGAGGGGTTGTGAGCGCATCCTCGTCCAGTTCCAGGTTACTAAAGTCACCCAAAGAGAAACCGCAGCTCAGGGGGAACACCAGGCCAATGCACCCCATTCAGCAAAGTCGAGGCCCCCACGGCAGAATGTGAGTATGGCCGGAGAGCCGTCCACGAACGCTTGCCTGCAGGAGCACACCGTGTGTGCCAAGCAGTGTCTGTGAGAGCCCCAAGGGAACTCAAGACAGTATTGTTGGTTCTTTCTGTTTCCCTGCCTTATCCTAGGGGGCTTTTCAGAATAGTCATAGCAACATTGATAAAGTTATTAAATATTTACTGATGCTTTACTGCACCTAGCTCCTGAAATTAGGTTCTTTGTACTGTGTCAGTTAATTATCACAGCCTCCTTGGGGAGCAGGAATTGTAGTCCCCATTTTCCAAATGAAAAAAAGGTTGAATTGAGGGCCTTTGAGAAGACTTCAAGTCAAATAGGCCTGAGTTCAGGTCCTGCTGAGGGCTTTGGACAGGGCAGGGTCTAAGAATCCCAGCTGTGATGCAGGCTCACTGGGGGTGTGTGGTTGGTAGCTCTCAGGTGGCCAAGTGTGTCTGGCCAAAGGAGATGGTAAATAAAGTGATGCCAGAGTCCTGCAGCTTGTCTAGTACTAAAAGGGGAAGGGACTCCCCATTGCCACTCTAGGCTTTTCTGGGCCCTGCAAACCAGAGAAGGAAGTTACATCTTCCCCCAGCTTTGGGTTCATGTCACAACAAAGGTTGAAAGTCTTGGCAATTCTTGGCAAGTTTCCAGGGCTCCAGCAGCCGGCATCCTCTGTGGCATCTCGTGGAAGAGCAGCTAAGTACTCCCTTGGAGACACCTTGCCTCATCGAGGCAGCCTGTGGCCTGGTGGCAGGTAGCTTTCCCTGCCCACCTCCCTGTGGAGGGCATGCCACACATTTCGGTCCCCAGGGCAGTAGCTGATTACTCTCTGGGCAGGGTCCAGCACCTGCTGCTGCTGTAGAGCTTGCCAGCTGGGTGTGGCTAGGCCATCTTCTAGTATCTCTGCTGCCATCAGGCTGCTCCAGGTACAGTTGTTTGGGGCTGTTTGTCCTGGTTGCTAAGCCCCCAGCCCTTAATCATCTTTCAGAAGTACAACACAGGAAGCTTGGCTTTCAGACCTTTATAGCTTCCTGAAAGCCAAAGAAAATACTGGTGCGATGTGTAAGTCACTCGCCAGTGTAACAGATTCCACTGAGCAGTTTGTAAAACCTCATCACTCCAGATCTTTATGCGGAGCTAGGGCTTAGGAAGGACCAGGCCCCTGTTAGCTCCCTGCCAACAGGGTTACCAAGCAAAATGACAGTGTCAGTGTGATCCCAGGAGAAGTCAGTCCATGTCCATGGCACGGGTCCTCGGCACTCACCCTCTGCATTCCAGCTGCGTGGGTTCTAAGCTCCTGTCATAGAAACCTTGTTTTGGTGACTTGAGAATGTAACATTTCAGTGGCGCATTGTGTTTAAGTCAACTTTGGTCTTCCTTATAGACAGGAGCAGTGCCTTAGAGATACAGTGTTAGACATCTGTGTTTGATGTGATGTTTGAGTGCCCATAAGTTTTCAGTGACATTTCTGGGAAATACAGTATTTGCTCCTTTGAAAGTTTTGATTGTCTTGATGACTCCTTTTTTGAAAGCAGTGATTCTTGCAGGATATTCTCATAGGTGTTCTGCAGGGATTCTTTGGTCCTTTCAGGCCTTTTCATGTGTTGCTTGTTGCAGAAATTGCATTGGTTAGCAGGTCCGAGTTTTTCCAAAATGATGACAGACTAGCAGATTCGTGGGAACTTCACCTACCCAGCAGGCCCTAGAGATGGAATCAGCAAGAGCCTCAGTGCTCCTGACAGGCCAGCCTGGCCTACTCAGCCGATGTGGGCTCTGCTCTCCGACCTCCAGCTCCCACTTTGCTGGGGCTGCAGGACACTGTGGCACAGGTGTTGTTGCTTGCTCCCACCACAGCATGACGCCCTCTGTGAAAGTGGAGAAGATTCATCCAAAGATGGATGGCACACTACTGAAACCTGCAGTGGGGTCCACCTGCCCCACTACTGTGAGCTCCTCAGTCAAGCCTGGCCTTAACTGCCCCTCAATACCAAAGCCAACCTTGCCTTCACCTGGACAGATTCTGAATGGCAAAGGGCTTCCTGCACCTCCCACTCTGGAGAAGAAAACCGAAGACAGTTCCAGTAATAAGAAGTTTTTAAATAAGAGATTATCAGGTAACTTCACAGTTCTCTGTCTAGTTTAAATGGGCCTCCACCGGGAGCAGACAGACTACTGTCTACGTGGCAGCTTCAGCCGGAGGAGGAAGTTCCCTGGGCAGCACGCTCAGTCCGGTTCCCGTGGGTTTTAGAGTGTATCAGTGTGGGTGTGCAAGAGCTTAGGCTATGTGAGACACGCTCTCCAGTGGTGTCTTTCTGAATATTGCTGCCATAATGCTGATGTGACTTTTTCCTGTCATCCAAAGGCAGTCGTGGTCTTAGTGATGTTGGTACTTCATTACAGTGCTCACAAATCATCTTTATTTTAATTTTTGTTAGTATGTGTTTACAATATGTAATGACCACATTCTTCTCTGGGAGTTGATGCATGTATGTGACATATCTGAATTCTTTTTTTATCCCTTTTCCCACCCTCTCTCCATTCCATCTCTTCACCCCTTTTCCAAAAAATCTGTTTTCATTTCTTATCATCTTATGTCTTCTTTTCCTCTTTATATTTTGGGCTCATCATGTAAGCTGTGGTATTTAAGCTTGTGTGCCTGATCTGTTTCACATAAGATTGTGAGCTAAAGGCTCATCCATTTTCCTACAAGTGATTTGAGTTTGTCCTTCGTGGCAGACTGGTGCTCCATTGTGTATGTAGACCACGTTTGCTTACCCATTCGTCTGTTGGTGTTATTTACCAATAATATGATAGCCTTTGTTTATATTATATTTTATCTGTGTTGAGATTTCTCAACAAAATAGATGAAGTAGTATTTGGCAAGCAATTGTAATGTCTGTGCTTTTGACAGAGAGAGAATTTGATCCTGACATCCACTGCGGGGTCATTGATCTCGACACCAAGAAGCCCTGCACCCGGTCTCTAACGTGCAAGGTGGGTGAGCCCCGAGCCCGGTGCCCTTGGGGAGCAGAGCCACAGGAGTGCTGCACCGCTGGCCACATGGTGCCTGTGCACCGCGCTCCGTCCTGGTCTGTTTAAAGGTGGGAAACGCAGCCTGCAGCTGACAAAACCTGAAGTGCTGTTACAAATTCTACTCTCGAAAGAGGGTCTGTTTTTAATGAGCTTTGTATACTTCTGGAGGATAGTGTTCTTTTTGATCAGTCTGTTACTTTCCAAAACTCATTATTTCCACATAGAAATTTAATGAGAGGCTACTCTATGTGGTTTCTGTTGACTTAAAACAAGTCCAGAAATATCCCTTTTAAATATCTGAATATTCTTAAAACGTTCTTAAACATTAAAGAGCCACATTTTACAGCTCTGATTGACTTCAGTGTGGAATCCGGCCTGTCGTGTCAGACTGTCAGTTGTTTTCAGTAATTATTTGTGGTTTGTAATACTCTGACTAGTTTGGTCTAGTTTCTTACAAAAACTAAATTGAAATTTAATCTAATTTATACGTAAATTAAGGCAAGAGTAATGCCCTGCTTCTTGTTTTGAAGTCTTCCCTTTTGCTGTGAAATGTCTGCCTGCTACTTGGAAGCTTACACACATGCTGTAAAGTAAGAGCTGTCGATGTGGGCTGGCTGTGAGCGCCCATGTTTATGTGCATCTCTCCAGAGTAGCTCCAGCTGAGCTTCAGAAGGGTTCATAGGGCTTACGAACCATGACAGGAAGTCCCCGACTTACCAAGGAGTTCCATTCTAGGACAACTGCTGTTACATTGAATTTGTTCATAAGCCAACAGAGCGAGTCTCACATGGCATCCCTGTGAAAGTCAAATGCTCCTAAGTCGAAAACTTACTGTGCTTTTAAGCATATACTTTTAACTCTTTTTCAGGGAGGAGGGAGAATTATAAAAGTGCTTTCTAAAAATTTTACTTTTAGATGTTTTTTAATTTCTTTCTTTTTTTTTTGGTACTGAGGACCGAACTCATGACCTTGTGCTTGCCAAGCAGGCGCTTAAGCCACTGAGCTAAATCCCCAGTGGTTTTTAATTTCTATTTAAATTCCTAATGGACTTTCAGTGGGTAAATTTTGTCTTCTGACATGGATTGGTTCTGAACCTTTTGTGGGAAAGGCTAAATTTAAATGCCTAATTTTTGGCTAGGCATGGTAATGCATGCTTGTAATCCCAGCACTTGGGAGGCTGAGAGGCAGGAGGACTGTTGTCAAGTCAAGGCTGTCCTGGGCTACACAGTACAGTCAAGACTTAACTTGAACTGCCTAGTGAGCCCTGTCTCAAAAAACAAAATAAATAAAAATGAACATCTAATTTCTTAAAAATTAGGGGAAAAGCCCACTTTTGTATATACTGTGGCTTTTGCTTTCCATCTAGGGTTGATGGACACCTCTACCCCAAGTCTGTCCTTAAACTCTGGGTACAACCTCCTACCACCAGACAGACTGCTTCTGCCTTTCATGGCACTAACTGAACACACACGGTGGGGCAGTGTCATCACTGCCTCTGTCACTGAAGCGCAGCCAGGCAGCTCTGTGAATGAACTGTCGTTTTCAGCACTTTGCCACCCTGTTCCAAGTTCTGATTACAACTTACTCCCTGTGTACTCTGTCTCGTGCCAGTGGGTTCCCAAGAACATGATTGTTCAGTGACGTGGTACCTGCGGGCAGTGAGAGATGGTTTCTTTATCCCGAGATGCTCTTTTATGTCACCTGCAAAGCATCATGGTGAACCAAAGGCTTTCTTCTTTTTAAAACTTCATTGTGGGGGCTAGGGATTTAGATCAGCAGCATAAGTACCTGCCTTGCAAGCGCGTGGTCGTGAGTTCAATCCCTGGTACTGATTTAAAAAAAACTTCATTGTGGTGAAAGCATTTAGATGATACATACCCTCTTAACATTGGGAATTGCAGTGCTAAAAATTTGAAGAATAATTCCTGTAGGTCTCTTAAATGTACAGTAAATTCTCCTAAAGTGTTAGTTTTGGTATTTTGTAATATAGAACAAGAAGCATGTAGATTAATTCACTCACATTTGTGAATGTGGGATTGGGAGTGCTGTGATCCCCATATGCTTATCTGCTCCTGAGGGTTAGGGTTCTTGACAGACTCAGACCAGAGCAGAATGTGGAATAGCTAAGCTAATTAGACCTGCGGAATCATGCCACACTGATTGGACTTTACTGCCACTAAGATTTCACCCAACTCTGACCATGTTGTACTTTATCTTCTGCTACTGGTGTTAGACATCAAAGAACCTGAGTTTTATACAGTACCAGTAATAATGAGCAGCACCAGTAATCAGTCTGCAGACATTTTCTCCTAAGACATGTTTCAGTCCCAGGTTTGTATTGGTGGCACCGTTAAACCCATCAGTGCCATGGTTCACCCCCTCAGTATGCCCACTCCCTGACCATGCCGTCAGCCACTGACCATATTCAGAGCTGTGAGCTTTCGTTGTCTTGGTGTCCACTGTGTCTAGGGCTTCAACTCTGCTGACACTTCTTCCTGTCTGCTGCTTCTCTCCTCTTCTGTACCTCATCTTTTCAGCTTTTCCAACTTGATCCTTGTCAGGAACAGTCTGTGGTCACTTTCTCTCATCCCGTAGCACTTTGATTATAGTAGAGGAAGGGCTGGGGGTTTAGCTCAGTGTCATAAGTACCTGCCTCGCAAGCACGAGGTCACAAGTTTGATCCCCGGTACTGAAGGAAAAAAAAAAAGCTTAGAGTAGAGAGAAACAATTATATTTAGCCTTTTTCTCTCTGGCTGTTATTAAAAGAACACTTTCAAAAATATATTTTGGCCTGGGGATTTAGTTCAACGGCATAAGCGCCTGCCTTGCAAGAGTGCAGTCTTGAGTTCGATCCCTGGTACCAAAAAAAAGAAAAAAGACAAAAATATATTTTATGAGATAATTGTTTCTTCCCTTTAAAATAGCACTCAGAATTTTAAATGGTGGAAGGATTTTTTTTAATGGAGCTTATGAGACCTTCAGTGAGCAAGTTACTCTAGCAGCATAAAGCATGAGTACCTGTTACCTGTGTCTGCTCTTCACCACTCAGTCACATAGCAAGTGAAATAGCAGACATGTCTTCTCTTCTGGAAAGAACACCAGGTCCTTCTATAGTTTGTAGAAATATGTGCTTCTAGACTAGCCCAGAAGCAGAGCTAGGTAAAGCTCTTAAGGACTTGTTGTTTTTCACATCTGGAGCAGTCTTTATTCTAATGGTTTAGATGGCTTTTTTTTTTTTTTTTTTTGGTACCAGGGATTGAACTCCCAACCTTGTGCTTGCCAGGCAGGTGTTTGTGCCATTGAACTAAACCCCTGGCTTAAAGGCTTTTTTGTGGAGAGAGTTATTTTGGGACGTATGATGAAAATTATTACTGAGATTGCTTATTTCTGTATTTCTTTGTTCTATAGACACATTCCTTAACCCAGCGGAGGGCTGTTCAGGGTAGAAGGAAACGATTTGATGTGTTATTAGCCGAGCACAAAAACAAAACCAGGGAAAAGGAATCGATTCGCCATCTGGACTCTCAGCAACCACTGCAGCCTCTCAGGGACCCGCATCCCGCCCTGCCCCGATTTTCCCAGGAGCCGCACCACAGTGCTCATGGAGTGACTCCCGAATCCAAGCCTTTCGTAGCTAGTAAACCTAAACCTCACACCCCCAGTCTTCCAAGGTAAGCATACCCTCTGCACTTCTTCAGAGAACAGACCAGGAGACATGGTCAAACCTCCATACAGTCGTGCAAAAAAGTGCACCTTGTGCTCACTGGGAAGATTTTTAATTGGGTTTTACTATGAAAATAAAACATGGTCGAGGGTGTCACCACTAAGTGTCAGTCTGGGCCACTCTTGGATGCAAATCCACTGCACAGTAAAGATGTCATCTGCTGTCTATTTGCACAGTGTCAGGTGTTGAGCAGGACTGAAGCTGGGACACTGCAGGTTAAAAGATAGGAACGTTTCACAAGGTTTCGGCAGTTCTTTTCTTTTCTTTTCTTTTCTTTTCTTTTCTTTTCTTTTCTTTTCTTTTCTAGACAGGGTCTCTACGCAGTTCAGGCTGGCCTTGAGCTCACTTTGTAGCCCAGGCTGGTCTTGAACTCACAACGATCCTCCTGCCTCAGCCTCCCGAGTGCTGGGATTACAGGCATGAGCCACCATGCCCGGCTAACAGTTTTCATTCACTTGCTGCTCCTTGTGAAGTACGGCCATGTGAATTCTTGCTGGAGAGTGGTGGCCAGCCTGAGTTTCTAGTAGCATCTATATATCAGCATGGTTTTCATTCATTCATCAGGGTCTTGATTCTGTGAATGTAGATTGGGTATTTTGCAGCATGGTAAGCCAAGGTGTGTTAAGCACAGTTTATGAAATATATACCTCAGGAACAGTGATGCTGGAGTATGTGTGTTTGTGCTTGTATATTCCATTAAGTGGCAATCAAGGACCTTAGGCCCAATTTCTAGAGGGAAGGGAAAGAGAAAGGCTGAGAGAGTGAGGCTCTTCAGCTCTAGTTGTTGAGCCGTGGGCAACAGGCCTTTTGCCAGAGATGTGCCTGCCTGTTAGCAGCTACTGTGTTCTCCCTCCTGTGACTGACCCTGAAGTGATTGCCTCAGAGTGGATGTACTTCCTTGTGACAACCCCATGTGTGCCCTGCGCCTGCGGCCTCTGAGCAGTATTCTGAAGGCAGAAGGGGAAGAGGCTCCCCAAGTGTGGTCAGGCCCCAGCTAGAGGTGCCTTCTTATTGAAGTTTCTCCAGCTATAAAAAGTCAGTTTAATTTCAGAACCACAAGGCCATCATAGATGCAGGAGGAAGACGCCACTGTCCCTGAGTAACAGGCCGCAGACTGTCCACATAAAGTGGTAATGCCGCCTCATTCCTTTAGCACCTCCATCCCTTCCCTGTACTTTATTGTCCTGCTAATTCAAAGTCGGTTGGAAGTTGAAGACAGGTCAAGAAATAATCCTCTCAAACCCTGCCTGAATTTCCCCTTCTTTAGAGAGACTAGAGGCACCCAGTGGCTTTAGAAGGGAGGACTGGTCATAAGTTGTCCTTGTATGTGTCTGGCAGCAGCTTCCTGATCACTGTGTGGTCAGGAGAGCAGTTTGTTTGCTCCCAAGCCCTCCAGGCTAGTGCATGTTCCCAGGGCTGGTGGTGGAAACCAGGCCCCCAGGTGGCTTTGAGATGTGTGTTGTGTCCGAGTTAAGGCGGCTGGTTCACAGGCATGTGATCTGATGGATGCTGCACTTTCTGCTCACCAAGGCCTCCAGGCTGCCCTGCTCAGCAAAGTGGGAGTGCCCCCATCGACCCTCCTCCAGTCCATGAGTCTCCACACCCTCCCCTGCCTGCCTCTGAGCCAGCTTCTCGATTATCCAGTGAGGAGGGTGAAGGCGATGACAAAGAAGAGTCTGTTGAAAAACTGGACTGTCATTATTCAGGTCATCATCCTCAGCCAGCATCTGTAAGTGCCACATCCAGCCCATGTTGCCCTCCCCCATAGTACAAACCGGGCACCACAGAGGGCGCTGGGGCCTCAGCACACCCGTGCGTGTGGACTGGTCAGAGTGTGAGCAGCTCAGAGCAGGTTTCCCTGGTCAGTGGCACACGCTCTATCTGGGAACATCTCTCACGGGGGCATGACCTTGTCACTCATGCTTTCCAGCCCTGGTACTCAGGGCAGCTGTCCTTCTAATAGCTCCTCTCTTGAAGAAAGCACCCTGGCCAGTGTGCTGGTGTCTGGAGAGCCCTTTCCCAGGTTTGTATTTGCAATCCCATGGAAAAGTTATTAGAATTCTAGTGAGTTAATTCCAGTCTACCACTTTCAGTGCAATGCAAAGTAAGAATAAAGACACTAAGACATAATACAGTTATGGGGAACCAGGGCGTCCTAAGTCCAGCCAAGATGGTGGTTCACTAGAACGATTGCCGTGACCCAGGTTTTATTCTCCATGAGGGCTGTGGCTTAGGGACAAATGACGGTGAGAGTGGTGGGAAATACATGGCTGCCATTAGCTGGGCTGGGTAGGAGGCCTGAGATCACTTCTGCAATATGTAGAGGGCAAGAAATGCAGAGAGAACAATCTGTATAACACAGCTGAAGTATCTCATGTTTTGAGGTTGGTGTATAATCCTTTATGCCTTGGGGAGTCATAAACTACAGCTGGGAGCAAGGCTCTCCATCCCACCCAGCTCAACCATTTCTTCTGATTCAAAGCTCACACATCAGCTCCTCAGCCAGCCCAGCTTCCATTGCTTAAAGCTAATTGAAGGGACAAAGAAATGGCCTAGCCAGCTCTGTTACATATCAGTACATGAAGACAGGACTGAGGTTATCCGAAATGGAGATAGCTGCTCCTCTTTCAAGGAGAGCCCTGCAGGTGGTCCCCACACTGGTGTCCTAGGTCACAAGCACATGGCTGTGTTCTCTCTTCCAGTTTTGCACATTCGGGAGCCGGCAGATCGGCAGAGGCTATTATGTGTTTGACTCCAGGTGGAACCGACTTCGCTGCGCCATCAGCCTCATGGTGGAGAAGCACCTGAACTCGCAGCTGTGGAAGTGAGTGCCAGCTGGAGTGGGGGCGACATGCAGGGGCCGTGTCTACAGCAGCCCTGGGATGGAAAGCCACCCACTCACCCACCCACCATTCTGGGGGCTGGGGTTCAAGGCAGAATTCCCACACGCAGACCTAGTTGGGAGTTGGGTACGGAAACCAGTCCACTGAAAGAGCTGTCACCAACTTGTCATCAGGGAGCTGATTGCAACAATGACAGTCACTAACCCTGAGAGCTCCAGCTGCCAGGGACTTAGGGAATAGGTTTGCTTCTCACAATTATCTGTCTGGTGACTGTGATTAGTGTTTTAGATAACAAAGCTGTGATACAGAGCCACATGTCAGTTTAGTGACAGGGCCAGGATTCGGACCTGGAAGCCCTTTGTTTCACATAAAGGTCTGCACTAGGAGAAGGACAGGCTATGGGCATTCAGGGAAAGCCTTGTACTGAGACCAGGGCTGGATCAGGAGCTCAGCATGAGGGTGATGAGTGGATTCCAGCCCCAAGGAACCAGACGTGAAGCTCTTGAGTGGGAAGTGAAGACAGTTTGAGAAACAACAGGAAAGCAAGTGTGGTACCTGAGGAGGCCCGAGAGGACAGCAGCTGCTGGGCCAGATGTGGATGGAGTGCAGCAGGAAGCTGTTGAATGATTTAGGGACACGGCCCTTGTTGATGATTTAAGACATCTTGTGTGATGTTCTGTTCACTGGCAGTGGTGGTGACACATGTGCGTGCATGTCCCTGACAGTGCTAGAAGGTTTGCTGTCCCTACACTCTTGTTTCTCAGGCATGGTTTGATCAGAAGAGTCCCATGGTCAGAAGCAGTCAGCCTTGCTTGTGCACATGCGCTCTCCTTTCTGAAGGCCTCAGGGCCGGGCCAGGCTTTTGGTTTGTCTCACAGGGCAGCAGTTACCTAGGCAAAGGCGGAAGACCGTCCAGATCATCCTGACCTGGGAAACGTTCTCAGAGTATACTTTGGAGAACGAAGGTTGGGTGGAACCTACCACGGTGAACAGTGAGCATTGTTAGTGGGGACTGTTGAGCTGTTCACCTCAGATTCACCCTTTGGGCCTCGTTGACCAGTGCTTTCTTGAGTGGACTGTACCAGTGTGTCCTCGCATCGCTGCCCTTGTTTGCTCCTCCTCTGGAGTGGTCTGCAGCCCAGAGCCCCAGCTGTGTTCCTCTGCTGCTGCCTTTCCTACCTGCTAGTTCTTTCTGTCAAGAGGGCCTCCTCCTTCCTGAGGGAGTGTGGCCGCTGCCCAGGGGCAGAACTGGGGCTCGGTGTTCTCCCCACATCAGAACACCCCCAGACAGCTGAAGTGACAGCGTCTCGCCCATGCAGAGTGCCTGGTGGTGGTGGGAGCTCTGTGTGTCCCCACACATGGGCAGTCCTTGGAGGTGCTGTCCCTAGATGTACCGAGCATGGCTTGTGTCCGGCAGTGAGTGAAGATGCCCTGGTTCCTAGCAGCATGTGGGAGAAATTTTTCCCTTTGTGAACTTTGAGGAAGCGTGATCCTGAGAATCACCGTGTGCTGCTCTGTGTGTCTGCTGGAAGCTGTCTTCTCGCTTGCCCCAAGGAGGTAGAAGCGATTCCTTCCACTCGTGGGACTACTGATTGTTTTTGGTTTCTGTTTTCTTTTTGGTTCGGTTTGGTTAGTTGGTTGGTTTGGCTTTTTTGAGACAGGGCCTCTCTATGTACTCAACAATCTTCCTGCCTCGGCCTCCTGAGTAATAGGTTCACAGGGATGTACCGCCACATCAGGCTAAGGCATCTATTCTATTGTGTTGTTTTATTTTGCTTTGTTTTTATGGTCCTGGGGCTTAAACCAAGGGGCTCTGCACTGAGCTACATCTCTATTCCTTAAATACATTCCTGCTGGTTTGACCCATTGATAAGTGTGTGACTGTCCCATTGGGTGGCTTATTAATTTTACTACTATAGACTAACAAGTTAATAAACTCATTTTTATCACCTGTGGTACAGGCTGCCTCATGGGACACTCTGGCACGTCCAGGTTGGGCTCAGACTGCAGTCCTCCTGTCTCAGCATCTAGAGTGCTGAGATTACAGGCATTGTATCTCCATACCCCACTGGATCTCTGGTTTTAAGTCAGTGCAGCAGTGACAGAAGTGTGTCACTCAGCAAGGAGTGGATGCCTGGGTTTGAAGCAGATGGGAAGGTGGAGCAGGGCCACAGCCCCAGGAGCTGTGAGATGCTACCCAGTGCAGGATGCCATTGCAGTGGTCACTCAGCACCCTTGGGGTCTGCCAGGGGAGTGCCATGCTCCTTGGCAGAGGGGGACTCTTCTTAGATGGCATCTGGCATCCTCAAGGCATTCATGGAAACTTTTTACAGTGCCACAGGTCCCACCTCCTGCTTGTCCAAGAGTGGCATTTGAGTAGCATCTGCCTGACCCCTCAGCCCTAGTGACTTGTGGGCTAAGTGGGCAGCAGAAGGTGGTGGGGGTGGATGTGAAGTCCTCTTCCTTAGTCTGTGGAGCTTCTGAACAGTGGCAATCAGACCAGCATGTGGGACGTGGCCGTGACCCAAGTG
This sequence comes from Hydrochoerus hydrochaeris, assembly GCA_004027455.1. NCBI lineage: Eukaryota > Metazoa > Chordata > Mammalia > Rodentia > Hydrochaeridae > Hydrochoerus > Hydrochoerus hydrochaeris. The sequence goes on along the minus strand of PVLA01007667.1, from coordinate 37,855 downwards.
GTCCTTCCAGGCATCTCTCTTCCCAGGAGGTGGTACCATGACCTCACACCCCCTGCAAGGAATCAGGATGGTCCCAGTGGGTTTTTGCTCATTTGCTTTTTATTCAAATTGGCAAAACATTCATTTGGTCAAAAAATAAATATTGAATATAAAAAGGCATCAGATGGAAAGCCTTAATCCCCATGTGCCCTACCTCCCGGTTGCTACCTGCCCTCCACAGACATAAGTTTATCTGTGTAGACACAGGTCAGTGTGACTAAATACTCTTGCTTTTATTCATCAAAAGGTCACAAATTGTTTTAAAAGAACTTTAAGAAAGGGCTAGTAATTGTTGTTCTGGGAGATCCGTGGACTCTTCCTTTTCTTGAGGTTTAGTTCCAGAAAATCTGATCCTTGGGCTGCATTTTGTGAACCACCTGGGGCCACCAGCATCCCTTGCACCATGTGCAGTGGTACCAGGACCTCAGTGACCAGCAGTCCGCTGCCTGGGAGCATGGCATATGGGCCAAGGCCCAGGACCCTGAGTTCCTAACAGGTCTCTTTGTAACACCCGCACCCCTCCTCAGTGAGCTGTGTGAGGTAGGGCCCTGCTTTACGGTCTGGCTGCAGTTAGAGCACTTCGCATGACTCCCACATCATCACTGTGTGTGTAGTTTAAGCGCCGAGGCAAGTGCCTGGTGCAGCCAGAATGGGGAAAGCCCCAAGTTCAGGCCTGAGTTATGGCCTGAGCTGTGCTCTCCCCTTGCAACAGAGTCTTAAAGCAGCTGCAGGCACTCCCAGCTGGTACTTGCTGTTAGCTACACACTGCTTCTCTCGAGGCTTCTGGAATGCCCTCGGCAGTGATTAGGCCCACTTGGTCCCCAGAAAGTGGAGGTGACAGAGCACGGCAGGCAGAGAGTGTTTCAACGAGGGCCACCTAGGAACTGGAGGCAGGGCAGTCGCCTTCCAGTCAGGCCCTTCTTCCTGTTCCACATCTGTTTGGCTTTTGTTAGGGGCTTTTTAGCTTTTTGGATTTTTTTTTTTTTGTCTTCCTCTGAGACTGCTGCTGCCTAGGCTAGTTGAAAACTCCAGGCGTAAGTGATCCTACCCAAATACCTGGGAATGCAGACATGTCCTGCCACAGCCAGCTGCCTCCTCAGCTACATTTCTCCCCCAAATCAGAGCTAAAATACAAGGGGGGCTCCCTGGCTTAACATTCTGAATGCTTGCCTCATTCCCCCAGCAGACACCTTGCTCAGACGTTACAGCACCACAGTGAAACACCCTTGTGCAGAGTCCAGACCCACAGTTGCTATTGACTAGCTCCCCACTTCTTCCGAACCCCTCAGTATTTATGGGGTGTGTTCTCAGCACCGGCTGCAGTGTAACCTAAGCCGTGGCTTGCCTAGTCTGGGAATGAGGGCCGTATGTGTCTTGGGCTCTTCCCAGGGAGGAGATGCTAAGTCTGGCTGAAAGCAGGAGCTCAGCTCGGGCAGGGGTGGTCTGTGCAGAGGTTTCGGCGTCTCCTGGGAGTGGAACACAGAGCCACGGCTGGACTTGGGAGCACGGATGGAGCCAGGTGGAAGTAGGGGTGAGCCGCACACCATGACCCCACAGCTCACCAGGGCCCGTGCCGCAGGGCTGCCTGGGTCTGAGCTCAGCCCCCAGGCTGCGTGTGGCGGAGCTGGGGCCTCCTCGGGTTTCTGTGAGCTTTGGTGCTGGTGCCTCTCCCTCACTGCCTTTTCCTTGCAGGAAAATCCCGCCAGTGCCCAGCGCCACATCGCCCGTTTCCATGCGTGCTCCTCACCGGACAAACTCTGTACCCACGTCACAGGGTGGGGTTAGCTATCTCTCAGCAGTCTCCGCGTCCCCTGTTCTGCTGTCCTCTGCCTGCATCTCCCCGAATAGCAAATCGGCACCAGCTCATGGAACCACGCTAAATGCACAGCCCGCCGCCTCCGGGGCAATGGATCCTGTGTGCGGCATGCAGTCCCGACAAGTGTCCTCCTCGTCCTCGTCCCCATCCACGCCCTCTGGCCTGTCTTCAGTCCCCTCGTCCCCCATGTCCAGAAAACCTCAGAAGTTGAAATCCAGCAAGTCTTTGAGGCCCAAGGAGTCCTCTGGTAACAGCATTAACTGTCACAACGCCAGTAGTAGTAACAGTGGCGGCTCAGGAAAGAAGCGCAAAAACAGTTCCCCACTGTTAGTCCACTCTTCCTCCTCTTCCTCCTCTTCTTCTCATTCCATGGAGTCTTTTAGGAAAAACTGTGTGGCTCACTCTGGGCCCCCCTACCCGTCTACAGTGACATCCTCCCACGGCTTGGGCCTCAACTGTGTGACAAACCGTGCACACTCGGGGAGCCTGCGGCACGAGCAGTCAGGGAGGGGCCCCCCCGGCGGGAGCCCCATGGAGTCCATCAAGCGCATGAGTGTGATGGTGAACAGCAGCGACTCCACGCTCTCACTGGGCCCATTTGTCCACCAGACCAATGAGCTGCCCGTCAACTCCCACAGCAGTTTTTCCCACTCACACACTCCTCTGGACAAGCTCATAGGAAAGAAGAGAAAATGTACCCCAGGCTCAAGCAGCATCCACAACAGCAGTAGCAAACCCACGAAGGTTGCCAAATTGCCACCCATGAACAACGTCCACATGAAACACACAGGCACCATCCCAGGGGCACAAGGCCTGACGAACAGTTCTCTCCTGCACCAGGTAGGAACTGAACTGCAGTCCCTGGAGCACCTGTCCCTTGGTTCAGTCGCCGACCCACAGATCTGTGTGCTTGGGTTAGTCAGTTTGCCTGTGGACAGCCACTTTGGGTGTCTTCTAAAGGGGGAAGCGTCCATGGCATGGGCCTCTCTGCAGGATTTCTGATGCCTGCCAGAGACGCTCCTGGGTAGGGAAGCTAGAAAACGTCTTCAGCAGACAGGGCTGAGGAAGGGCACCTGGCGTGACAGCAAGATCAGCACTGGAGGTCCCACTCCAGAGTCACCAGCTGGTGGCGTTTCCCAGAGAGTGGCTCTGCAGATAGATGTTCCCATGAAGAAAGGGTGAAATCAGAGGGATCTAGAAGAGATGAGTTAAGACTTAGAAAGAAAGCCTGTCCTGTTTTCCACCGTTAGCAATTTCAGGTCTTGTGGTTAACTTTCACCTCATATTTTCTCCTCCGTTTTCAAGGGAGGTAGCAAAACAGGGTTTGGTATGGGCATAACTGAAGACTGAAACCTAATTGCAAGTTACTAGTTCTGAAAAGCAGTGGATTGCAGGCCCCTTGGTAGGAGGTGACGGGTTTTGGAGTTCATGATGAACACAAGTTTGTCCTTCTGCTTTCTCATTGTCTTTCCCCACCCTGCCCTTGCTGCTGACTTTCTGCTCACCTTCTCCTGCAGCTGTCCTTCCGCCCCTTGGCTCTAGCCACCACTCATCTCTGCTCTTGTTATTTCACCCTTTAGGATATCTCCTCAGCTTGCTTACGAACAGGAATTTCAGCAGCAGCACCCCAAAGCCCTGACTTAAAATGTGAGGCTCTTTTCTATGCCTTTCCCCCCTTTCCTTACCTTCAGCACTTAGCTCAAATGCCACACGGGGAATTTTTTTTAGAAAATACTAGGGAGTTTCTTACTGTTGTATAACTTCCTTCCAATAGTTCAGCCATTTAACAGTATGTCAGAGGTGTGGGGAAAGTAACTGAATTTAAGTAGCTGCTTAGATTATGGGCTATTGATATGTTGTTTGGTTGTTGTTTTTTTTTGTTTTTTGTTTTTTGTTTTTTTTAAAACAGGGTCTTGCTATGCAGTTCAGGCTGCCCTCTAGCTCACTTTGTAGCCCAGGCTGGTCTCAAACTTGAAACAATCCTCCTGCCTCAGCCTCCCAAGTGCTGATTACAGTGCTGAATCCGAGTGGGATTGTAGGCGTGAGCTACCATGCCTGGCTGCTGTTTGGTGTTTTTAAAGCAAGGGTCTTGGCAAAATGAGAATTGTGCTGTACACAGAGTCCTTGACTTACAAACACCCACGTGGGGAACTTGGACAGGTGTACTGTGTAAGACTCATCAGCTCACAAATGAGCCTGACTCCCATGTACAATTCTCCTGGGAGGGAACCGTTCTGCAGTTGGGGACATACTCTGCTTCTTGTTTTGCAGTGAGCACAGTTCAGTGGTAGCACAGCTATGGTATATGTGCCACAGCAGGCTCACCACCCCTGGACAGTTCATGATGAGCATGACAGTGTCCAGGAGTACCCATCCCTTAAAGGTTGGCTGTAAGTGTGGTGCCTCAGTGCACCCTGGCCCTCCACCTCCAGGAGCTGTAATGCCCATCCCACATTCGAGTCTCCACAACAGTGTGTGCTCAGCTGCCCCAGGGAACAAAGGAGGGTTGAGGTAGCAGAACAGGGCCAGCAGAGAGAAGTAACAGTGCTTCTGGAAAATCGGAGTTGTAGGTCCTATCTACTTGAAGCCTCTGCTCCCTGGTACTTTCGTTAGCAATTATGCAGAAAAACTGCAGATTTGGACTTGGATGTGAAATGTAGCCACTTTTAGAAGCATATACATGGTATATGTTTGTAGTGTGGTGCTGTCCATATACCTTCCGGCCAAGTTCAGACTTGTGACTGCCAAGGTAAACCCTCAGATGTTTACCATCTGGGAGGACTAGCGTCCCACATCCTCTAACTTGGGGGGGTCTTTTCTTAGACTAGTTTGAACTTAAATTTCAACACTTGCTGGTATGTACGGGAATACTGTTGGTTGTGGGGACCATGGCTAGAGAGGAGACGATGAGTGTGAGCCCAAGCTGTTTCTCTTCCAAGCTCGCATATCTGCAGAAAGGAGGCTGTGGGTTCCATGAGAGTATCAGGGAATCGCAGTCCACAGTACTTTAAAAGAATGCTGCTCTTAGAAAGTGGAAGTGTGGCCTGCTGCTCCATGCAAGCCACTGAGCTGCTTGAAGTATTCTGAAGTGGGGCTTCTGGAAAGCTAGGGGGCTAGGCGGGCACCACCATCACCAGCCACTGTGCCACCATGGCTGAGCTGCCGCCAAGCCCGGCTTCCTGCCCCGTGGGAATTGCCAGGCCTGCAAGCTGTCACACCTGTGTCTGCTAGCCCATGTGGCCTTGGATAACTTTCAAGGATACAGAATCAGAATACAAACCCCAAAAGGCAAACACTGACCTTTCTCTAAGTTAGAAAATCAGGCCTACCTCTCTTCTCATCAGTTTTCCGAAAGTAAATCTCAAGAAAGTTGTGTCCAGGGACAGCAAAGGCTTGGAAGGCCAAGGCCTTATTCGGTAGCTGGGATCATAGCTCCGTAGGGTGTCTTGCTGAGGGATCAGGGCCACGTACTCACTTTTCATCTTTTCCCCACCCCCTCTGTTTTGAAAGCCAAAGGCGCGTCCCTGACAGCTGAGCACAGCACGGGGAGGAATCATCTGGACACTTTCGAGGACAAGTTGCGCCTCCACTCAGCGCTCTGGACTCCCTGATGCCTTTGAGTCATGCCCCAGCTTCCTTGGCCTCAAGGGTGCCAGCCAGGCAGTTGTTTCCCAAGGATCTCCCCGGAGCTATGTCTGTAGCAGTGAGTACTTGTAAAGGACACTGGATCAGGTCAGCCACCGGATTGCTTTCATCAGTGTTAAAGTGGTCTGGACTGCTTGCTACCAATCTGTGAGAAATTGTTGTTTTTGTCTGTTTTTTAACTTGCAGTATATCATGGAGCCACTCTTCAGGTTTATTGGCTGGGCAAGAGCGTTATTGTAGATTTCCCCTTCTCCCTCTCCCTGCAGATTATTTCAATACTGTCTTCTGTAGGTCACGCTGAAGCCGGTAGGCACCTTAGCTCTGGAGACAGGGACCTTCCAGAGGAGAGAGCGCCGTGCCCTGAGTGACCTCTAGAAGAAGGGATACTGGCTTTTGACTCTTACAGCAGTGTTCAGAAGTACAATATGGACATTGGTGCAAGATGTCGGGACAGACTCACCCAGCCTTTTGCAAGTAATTTGGGGTAAGAAAGAAGCTGCCAGAAGTTTTGAACTTACAAACTGCTTTGAAGCCACTGATGCCCAGGCAGCAAGGATAAACCATAGTGGAGGCTAACTTTTCATGGTACAAAAGCAATTCTGTGTGATTTAAGAAAAGAAAGAAAATGCAAACTAGTTTTGATAATGCGAAGCCAAACTGGGGGAGGGTTCAGAATGGGAAGGGTAAAATCACGATGTTGAGGCGGGTGGGGGAGGCTTCTACCAAGATTTCCAAAGAGATGGGATTTTCTTAGCCTTTAGGTTTTCATGTTAAACCATATGTCAGATTGGGTCGACTGTCCTACCCAGTCTTTTTTAAAGAATTGCCTTTTTAAAATGAAATTATTAGGATGTACTTAAATATTTCCAAGGCATCGCCCCTGTCCTCTTTGGAAATTGCCCTGGAAGTAAGTACACATTTCTGCCTCCCGTACTCCTGGCTTGTGCATGCCCCCACCTGCTCTCAGCCACTGCTGAAGGTGACCTGGGTGCAGGTGGGGTGGGCAGCAGATCCCAAGGGAGGGAAGCGGTTGGGCACTTGAACCTGCCTTGCGGTGCCCACCTGGAGGCTGTGGTGAGGTGTGCAGTGTTTGACCCGACCCATGCCCTTTCTTGGATTCCATGCCAGCCGTCTTCCTGATAGTGTTTTAGAGCCTCCAGGATATTTCTTATGTGCTGCTCCCCAGGGGAAACTAAAACAGCACAGCCTGAGGAGGTGCTGTTGAGTGCTGGGGATGACGGGGCCACCACCACAGCTCCTAGGCCGAGAACCCCAGTCCTCTGAGGAGAAGGCACAGAGAAGGCTGAACACAGGGTAGGATTTCCAGGCTCTGATCACCGCCCTGGCCAGAGCCAGTCAGTGCAGCCTTTTTTTCCCTATAGTTCTTGGGTTACAAACTTAAGTTTCAGGGAATTTCAAGTCAACAACAGGTAGAATGAATAAATACTTGGTTACCAGCCTAATAATGTGAATTACTACAGAATTATTCTTATTATGTAAGAAAACAAAGACTTTATGCAGATACTTTAGCTATAAATTGATGTAAAATACTGATTTTTTTTTAAAGGAAGGGGCGAACAGTATCTTGTTCACTTATTATGCAATCAATCAGTAAAGGTTTTTTAAAAGATACTATGTGAAAGCTAGTAAAGAGAGATCATGGATGGGCCAGTTTGGTGTAGAGAAATCAGTCTGGTTATCCCATCCCAGTAGGGGAGAGAGGCGGTGAGAGGGAATCAGAGCGTCCTTAGTGATTCCTTGGTAACAAGTGCAATGGGTACAGGCAGAATTTACGTTCAGAGCCAAGGGGACTTGTGATGGTTATAAATTAAGTTGTTTTTAGTGATGGGATTTATAGACAGATCATGTTGTTCCGAAAGATGTGAATAGGATCCATGATAGCAAGCTGATTCAGGATAATGTAGATACTTAGATTAGTGAGTGTTGATCATTTGATTTCTTAGACTGAGGTTTTAATTGAATTTCATTATGTCTCCCGGTAATACACAGAACAGCGGGATTAGGAAATTAGCCATTTTGGATTCTGCCTGCCACAAACAGACCCATTCTAAACAGTGCTATTAAATTTTAGACTGTTCAAATGTTTTATTTTCTTCAAAAACTACTTTTTATTATGATGAACAATTAAGACCATTTAAAAACACGGGAGTACAACTATTTTTTTGAATTAAATTAACTCACCAGAACCAAATTTGCAGTGGTTGGGTTGTTTCTAGACAGACTTTGGTATCAATTTACAACCAAGATAATTTTTATATTCTTTCCAATGGACATGACAATTTCTGCAGTTTTCTTAGCCTACAAAAAAAAAAAAAAAAGTGCTGCAATGATGAACAAAGAATTATTATACAAAACCTACTTTTGTATCTTTATTTTGGGATTTCTTGTTCTATTATAAATATGGAAGTATCCCTATTTCAGAAGACATATTTTGTTAAAAATGAATTGTACATATTTAAATATGTATTTTTGCACAGGTCTTTTTTTCTGATATCCTGTTTTGGTACAATTGAGATCATCTAGTATTTATTTATTAATTAATAAAAGTAAATACCTTTTTATAATTTGAAGTGGTTCACTGCCAAGCTGACAGTTCTGGAACCCGCCTCCTTTACAGTTTAGGGGACGCCTCTGCTCTGTGGAAGTCTCTGTCCCTTTAACGTCTCAGAAGTGGACTCGTCCAGAAGCGGGCATTGATTGCTTCTCCCCAGCTGCCTGATTTCCCAATAGACTACATGTAACTAAGTGACACACTGCTTTTCTTCTGTTAGTGTTGTGTGTGGGTGTGTGTGAGTGAGCGTGTGTGTGCATGTGTGCCTGTGTGTATACACTCTGTGCATATGTATGTTATTAGTATGTGATACGATTTCAAACTAATGGAAAAAACTGAAAGTGCCTGAACCTAGTTTTAAGCTTAGACAGATTCTCTTTAAAAAGACTTGAATGTTCAGTTGAACTTTTGGAGTTTGCTTTTTCCACCTAAATATTGTTTGTAAAATTTTAGGGGGGAGGAGTTGAAAACTACCAATGCTGGTAATTTTATAAGGTATTTTACAGTTCAAATCTTTTGGTTCACAGTACTAAGCTGGTGATGGCTTACCCAGTGGCACCAAGGGTTCCAGATCTCTTGTACGCCAGCAACTTACATTTGTCTGTTTTGTTACTGGTGACATACAGAGTTTAAAAGAGAACATTTAAAATATTTGTATTCCAAAAATATAATACAAAGAAGTACCTCTGAGAACATTGAAAAAATTGTGTAATTTGAAAAACGTAACTTACAAAGGCAGCTGTCTTCCTGCAAGTGAGTTCTGTTGCCAAGGAATTTCTTAATGTTTCATTCTGTCCTGGGGTGGGGGTGGACTCTGAAAAATGATTGTTAAAAGTTTCATTGTTTAGAAGAAAATCATTTCTACATTTTGTGCGAGACATTTTACATTGTCAGATCATTTAAGTGAGCACTACATACTGTCAGTGTGAATGTAGGGCTTTTGAAAGCATTTTGCTGTTTTTGAGCTTGGTTCTAAAGCAATCTCCTGTGTTGAAATGTGTGAATAGTTTGATAATTTGTACACATAATCAAGAGCATCTCAGCTGGACTTGTGTTGGCTGCTGTATAGAACATGAACAAATGTCAAGGGATAGAAAATTACTTTGGATATTTAAAAGAGAAGAAATATATAGTCTATTTGTTTTGTAACAAGTTTCTGTAAATAAAATAATTTATACTATTTATAAGAAAAAGTTGTGCTTTGCTTTATGAGAAATTAGTTTGTGGAACAAACATGTTACTAAACGGGCAATAAAATTAGGACTTCTCAATAAATAAGGTTGGCTGCATGAAATACTGGACACGTTTCTGCCTCATTGTGCTACTCAACCCTCCCAGTGTAGTCGGGCTTTTTTCCGTTTCTGCCGAGCATACACCTTGCAAAAGCACCGTCACAGCCCTCTCCTGTACAAGCTCAAAACTTCCAATGTTGAGGATGTTTCTGTTTGTGGACATGAAGCCTCGCCTGGGAGAAATGAAGGACTGCGTGGTAGAAGGTGGACACTACTGTGTTCTGGCCTTCGGGTCTGTGATGGAGACAGGCACTGGCAGCCGGGAGAAGCACATTCGGTTTGTACTTGCTGATGTAAACTTGAAGACATGTAGTCAGGTAGGGTTAGATTTCAGGGTTGGTTTGGTTTTGTTCTTCCAGAGCCGGTCTAAACTCTCCCTTGTCTTTATGTGTGCCCTTGCTGGCGACATAAGTGCCTTCTAGTATTTAGAATACAAGACAATCCTTTATTTCTAGGAATCTGGCTAGTTTTGCCATTTGAAAATAAATCATTCTGCATCTTTTTGTTGCTTAAAATAAGAGAAGCAACCTCTTTGTATCCTGGAAGGAAAGTCCAGGCTCTGTGGAGGAGCTAGGCTGGCTTCCGCCCCAGTGCAGCGCTCCTGGTGGGTAAGCCCTTCGCTGGGGGCAGCCTCGCTCCTTCCAGAAAAAGCTGAATCACTCGGCCTCTTAGCCTTTTCCTTCCATCCCCTTATGTACCATGACCTGCCCCGGAGAGCGGAGAGCGTGAAACCAGCTCAAGTCAAGGAAGGGGCTGGGCCGTTTGCATTGGCACATGGAGTGCACCAGCAGAGGGGCAGATTCAGGTCGTTCTGGTAGACGAAGCAAACAGGATGGCCATGGCAGGAAAGGTGGGAGAACAGCCTGCGTGCAATAGGACCAAGCAGGCATTCCCTGGGTAAAAAAGTCAGAGCTTGGGCAGGGACATTGTCAAAGGATTAACAATGTAAGTGGGACGTGGCCAAGTGATTCAAGAAAGAGAACCAGAAGTTCCCTGCAGAATCCAGGCAGGTGCTCTCAAGACGGGCTTGCTTAGAGTTACCTTCTTGCGGGTAATTCATCTGTGACCTGTGATTTGTTCAGGGCCCCAGAGGTCTGCTCAGGTTGGTACGGTCAGTTGCATGAGGACTAACATGCAAGGCAGGGTCCAGGGACTAGAGATACTGGGGTAGCTTAGGACTTCTAGGAATAGGCCAAGGGTGGACGACAGGGTAGGAATCTGAGTGTCACTGCAGGGTTAATTCCCAAAAGCAGAGTGCTGCGGTTCCTGAGGGGGAAGGCAGTGCAGTGGAGGGAGAGCACTGGACCGGGGCCCTGTGAAGGCTGGTCTGACCACTCATGGGTTACCTTCTGTGTGGTGCTTAGAGGTGATAGGTGGAGGCCACTGCTCAGCTCCAAGTGGACACAGGAGGGGACAGAGCTGGAGGTCTCTAACAGGTGGTGAGCACAGTGGGCTTTTCTCCCAGGTGGTCAGCAGGTTTGGAGAAGACACCTAGAGACACCTAAAGTGCAAGGGACCACAAGGGCAGTGGACTTGCCTTGGCCCCAGCTTCTCAGGAATGAGCAGCCTTCAAAACACAGTAACATTCATGGGATTGATATTCTGCTACTAAGGAAAAGCAGCCCAGAGAGGGTTGGTGAGTCCCTGGCAGTCTTGGCCGTGGTCCCTTCCCCAGGGCTCTCCAGCTGGAAGGGTGATACATATTAGCTGGTGATCGTTCATTAGCAGATCATCCATTTATCTCTTACCTGCTTGGACAAGGAAAATGACGCCATTACAGTAGATTTCTGAATCACAAGAAGGTCAGCTGCCATCCTTGACTGTATACTTTGCTGTTCACGTGGCTTGGACCGGAGTGTACTTTGTATCTTTTGCATGTCTTCAGAAATGGAAGAATGAGGTACATCTGTGGATCCATGGCTTGGAAATTACAGCTCGTGGCTGGCAGACTTTTCTTGTTTTCTAGATAGGGTCACACGTCCCTCCCCACAGCCACTGCAGAGGTGTGGTGGTTCCTAATGATCATGGAGACTAGTGGCACTGGCAAGGCAGTGGAGAACTGTGGTCCCCTCCCAGGCACCAGCCTATAACATGGGCAGGTAGGTACCAGCTATTCATTGTCCTTGTTCAAGATAAAAATGGGGAATGGCATTGAGGATTAATTTGGAATTTGAAACCATCATGTGGTTTGTTGATGGCTGTGACTGTCTGGTCAGGTGACTGAGGCCTGCGTGGTACACATGATCAGGAGTCCTCGTCAGCATCCTGTCATCTGGGTCAGGTCAGACTGGATACAGGATGAGAACAGAAATGGACTTTAGACCGTGTTTGTATTCTTAAAAATTACTTGTTAGTATGTTAAAAACTGATCTAAAGCTGTTGTTCTGAAGTAGCAAAAGCTTACCATAATTTGATAGAGCTTTTAGGTAGGTATTTCTCTTACTGGAAAGGTATACTTGATAAGTCAAAATTTTATTGAGGGAAGAAAAACAAGCATTGTTACTTTAAAAAAAATAATCATGAGACTTCATTTCAGTGATTGTGTTGCATACTGGGATAGGGTATTGTGACTGACACTAGGGTTGACACAGGTGCTAAGTGTTTCCCAAGAAAATATTCACCATTTACTAAAAAAAAAAAAAAAGAAAAGAAAACTGAACATAATTGTTTTAACTCTGTGTTACTTAGCAAATGAAATTAGCACTGGTTAATTTCAGTATTTACTCATTTGACTAAAACCAGGCAATACTTTCAGGTAACACCAGGTGTAAATGAGCTACTGCAGCCAGATGAGCTCTGAAGCCAGCTTGTGCCACTCATTCCTCTGATTCCTCCAGAGGTTGCTGACTGCCTTCCTGCCGTGTGTGGTGCTGCGGGAGTTGACCAGCCCAGCTGACAGCAGGAGGCAGGCCCACTGGTCATTTAGCTGGACATGCACTAGGGGAGCCCAATCTACCCATTTTTCTAGAGAAACTACATATTATTTTTTTAATTCTCAACTTTTAGGTGGTGACCATAAGCACGTTTTCAAGAAAGTGTATGTAGAGGGGTGAGCTGCAGACTGCCAGTGGCCAGTCTGAACCTCCTCTGCTTTCCTAGCGGTGATTCTTCTGTGGGAAGTCACGGCTCTGGATCTAGATTGTCCTTGCAAGACACTGTCAGGTTTAAAAATACTGTAATGATGTGACCAAAAGGCAGAAAATCCAAGGGTTGTAATTACTATTCTGTGTAGTCTTGCTTCCATAAACTGGTTTATTAAGAACAAAACTTTAATTAAACTAAATTTGAAAAGTCTAAAATTCTGTCAGCCCTGTAACCTGGAGTACAGTTCAGTCATCTAACAGCCAGCCAGCAGCTCTACTCGGTGTGGCCAGAAGTGCATGGTTTTGCACACTGCCAAACAGTTCCTAGTGGTTTTCACATACACGGGCCTCACAGTAAGCCCAATGGCAGCCGGTTTTATAGATGAGGAAATAAGCTCAGGCAGGAGTGGGGAGCTGGGACTGGAGTGTAGGTTTTCCAGCTGTGCCACCCGGTGGCACTGTCTGCCTGCTCCACAGGGTTTAAAACAAGGCCTGGAGGGGAGGTTCCACTGCATTGCTGCTGGCAACTGGAGTACAGCACTTCTTGAGCAGAATGTAACAAGGGCACCAATTTTATATTAAAAATCACACAAAGGACTACACAGAGAAAATACCCATCAAAATGTTAGTGGAGGTTATCTGCGGGGGAAAATTCCAGAGCAATTTCAGTTTAACTGTTTGAATTTCTTTTGCTGTGAGCATGTATTACTACTAATTTAAAAAAGAAAATTAGCTTGGCACAGTCATACTGCTGGCTCTGTCGGAAGGTGAGAGGTGTCCTGCTGGATCTCCATCGCCAGCCGGGACGTCACAGTTCCTGCTGCTCACTGGAAAACAGCAGCAGGGAACAAATGAGTGTTTCCCTCAGGATGTCGTCAGCCTTATTTTCAGCGGATGGGCTGAGGCAGATGACAGATGGACAGATGAGCAGGTAGGGCACAAAGCGAAGCACATTTCAGCCGGGAAGGAGAAAGCCTGAGACTTCCCTCTACGGTCGTGGAAGGGTTCAGCTTTGCCAGAAAAGCCATGGTTGCTCTGTGACCACTTTGGGCCAAACACTGACAAGTGGGGACTGCGGAGAAGGGGGTTTTGTAAACCTGACACTCAGCTGTGCAAAGTGGAACCGTGCATGCCGGGGCAGCCTCATCCACGAAGGACCATCTCCAAATGAGAAAAAGCTGAGCTGCAGAGCCAATTTGCTGAAACAGAATCCTGCTAATTTTAGAAAAGTTTCTTGTTGCCATTGTTTTGTTTTTGGAGACAGGGTCAGGCTATGTAATTTAGGCCAGCCTTGAACTCACTACGTAGCCCCCATGTGGTGTTAAAATTGCAGCGATCCTCCTGCCCCAGCCTCCCAAGTGCTGGGATTACAAGTGCACCAGCATGTTCAGCTTTGGAGGATTTTTTTAGAACTCAGGCTGTGTAGTTCAGACAGGCCTTAAGCTCACTGTGATCCTCTTGTTTCAGCCTCTTGAGTGCTGGGATGTTCACAGGTGTTCACAAACACACCAAGCACTTCTGCTAATTTTAAATGGATACAAGGAACACAGCCCTCCACAACAACCTACCTGTTGGACTTAAACTGTATTTGCTGATTTTTAGGGTCTGGGGTCTTGTGAATAGCACTGACATTCTTAATTCCTTTAAGAAATTCTAGTGTTCACTGCTGTTTACTGTCAGTATTTTCAAGAAGCTGTAGGTGGCCAGCCTCAAATGCCTCATGGATCACTAAAGCCCGCCTGCCCTCCTTCTCCGAGCCCTGGTCTCTGTCCCCTGCCTTGCTCTGCAGCCACTGCCTGCCTCTAGTATTTTGCCACTAAGTATCTTGCTTGCAGGGGGCTCCTGACGTCACCTGTTATGTTCACTTACTGAAGAGTTCTATCGCGAAGAAACGCTAAACTGCCCAGTGATTTCCAGTCAGGTGATACCACGGTGTCTCCTGTTAACAGATCATTCCATCAACAATGAAGCACACTAAGCCTTCAACCCCAAAAGCTCTTCCTCCTCTGCCTCTTCAACTTACGCCACAGGCCGGGCTCCCCCAGCTCCCTGTGGTCCTTCAGCAAACTAGGCCCCCTCTGCGTCGGCACTGTGGGGCACCCTCCAGAGCCCTCAGCCACAGCGGACTCAGAGTTTATACCTGGGACAACATTAAGATTTTTTCATTGCTGCTCTTATGGTCTGGTCCTGTTTCTGGGGGGGAAAATCATGTTGCTAGTATACAAGAGGTTTTTTTTTTTTTTTGGTACCAGGGATCGAACTCTCAACCTTGTGCTTTCCAGGCAGGCACTTATACCACTGAGCTAAATCCCTGGCCTTTTTTTTTTTTAAGTATACAAGAGTTTTAAAAACCTATGTTCAGTAATTTATACTCCAGAATCTGACGCCAGCCTCCTAAAAATTGGTGATGACCCGTCTCACAATGTTACTTCTTTCTGAAGGCTTGGTGCAATTTCATGTGCCTTCCACTTCCTATGTAGGAGACACTACTGCAGGCAACTGCAGCCCATGTTCTCTCTAAAAAGAGGTGACGGAAAGCTAAGAGGCGTCCCCGTCCCTATGGCACAGGAGCGGCCAAGTGGGAACTAAGGCAGGTGGTCGGAGCTGACTACTCACTGTCCCTAAACTCCACCAGGACGGAGAGCACTTCCACTAACAGTAATGCAAGAGGCATTTCAACATTACTGGACCCCGTCCTTAAAGCCATGTATTTGGAAAAACACAAAGTAAACTGAAAAAAATATGACAACGCAGTATTTATTTTACACAGCCAAACGGGGCACATGGCGAATGGGCTACAGAACCTCAGAAGCAGCTGGCTCTGAAGGCCTCCTTCGTTGAAATGGCTTCACATATTGATTACTCTGGAAAGTTTCTGAACTCTGTTTAGCAGCAGATCTCCTTTCTTGATCGTTTCCTGGTACTGCCAGTTCTTGCTATCAGGTCTATGTGTGAATAAATTCGAGAAAAAAAATAAATTATGTAGTTGACTTGCTTTTGTAAGAAGGCATCTTAAAGTGCCCTTTCTATGACAGTTTAACAGTACACGGAATGAAAGTACCTGTTGGTTTCCACTATTTCATTCACTTTATCTATTTTGCAGTGCAGTCTCCCCGCAGCAATAAATCTGGACAGTTCCCTAATTCAGAGAAAGGAAGGAATCAGCATTAGCCTCCTAAAGAACCCCAGAGAAGCAGGGCACTGAGGTGCAGCTGTATTTCAAGGAAGCCACGTCCTCTGCAGCCTGGGCTGCTGCACGTGTGCTGGCTGCACGAGGCGCCCTGAGCTCTGGGGCTCTTGCGGCATCTGCTTTCGCCTGTGGGATGTGTGTGGCGAACAGCGGTGGCAGTGCCGTAAGGAGAGAGCAACTATAGATGTCAGGAAGAGGAAGCTGGCAAAACCTACCGACAAATACGCAGCTCAAAGCAAAAACGCATCACAGCATTCCGTAGGCCCAGCAAGGCCTTTAGTTATCGCCTCTCCCTCCTACTGCCCAGCACTCAGGGCCACATTCCCACCCAGGCCACTGAGCTACACTGCTCTGCAGAGGCCACTCCTCTCCCTGCACTGTCACAGAGACTCAGCACCAGACTCAAAGCTAGCTGCGTACCACATACATGTTCCCACAAATGCCCACCTGCCGCCCCCATGTCCTTGCCCAGCCACACGTGTCTTCTGACCACAAGGCCAGGCCTGCTCCTGACGCAGGCCCCTGCGTGTGCATGGAGGAGTCCACAGAGCGGTGCTCAGCGAGAGCTAGGAGCATGCAAGACGGTGCTGCCTTCTCTGCAGGCTCCTTCCCGCTGCAGTGACCTCCGAGTCTATCTGCTCTTCCCATCTCTCCCTCCGCACAAGGAAGGCACACGCAGAAGGGAGCGTACAGACTGGCTCCACATCTGGGACCATCCAGCACTCGGGGGCAAGAGGCCCCACCAGCTGGACCAAAAGGACAGCAGCCATCTAAAAACTGAAAGAGATCTAAAAGCCATCACTACAACTGCAGTGTGGTCCGCGAGAGAACTGCTGGCCACAAGTGGTTACCAACACTGCAGATAACCTGCAGCCAGCCTATCAGTTAACTTCTCCTTAACTGCTTTTCTCACCTGGCAACAGAAAGCGAGGCTCTGAGAAAGCTGGAGATGACATGCTGACTACTGATAAGACAGGAAAAAAGAGTTCTTGTTTCCCTGCCCTAAAACTGAAGGAAGCAATGCAAATCGGGAAAATGTAGAAATTCATACATTAAAAGGCAGCTCTACGGCATAAGGTAACATGGAGTTCCTAAAACTTACTGATCAATGAACTCCACACCGACTCCGAAGGCTTCTGCCATGTAGCCAAGGGTCAGTGACCTGTAAGACTCCAGCAACTGGCTGTAGGCATGGATTCGCATTTCTCTCACATAGTACCGATAATGAGGCGCGAAAAGCCAGTCCTTTTTCATTTCCTGCTCCACGACAGCTGCAACCAATAAATAAGATGACAAGTTACCAGACTCTCCCTTGCAAACAGATGGAAGACTCAACCAATCAGTGGCTGTCTGGGTGGAGTGAGACACCTCCCACTACCCTCCCACAGCACGCACAGCTGGGGCTGTGATAGAGCAGAGGACCCAGCTTCACAAGGGAGGACTTCCTGTGTCCCTAAGTAACATACACTTTTACCCTCTTCTAACAAATTCTAACAGAGAAACAGAAGGTACAGCGACAAATGAAAAAACACCAGAAAGAGATATAAATCAGGTATTTTTTTTTAGTTCAACTTTTTTTCCATTACTTTTTTTTTCCAAATTAAATCAGATATTTTTAAAAAGTTACAAAACACAAGCGATATATGGAAATAACCGATGAATCCTCTTGCTGGAAGTGTAAATAGTTTAACAAAACAACTGTAAGACTTGAAGATGTATCTGTTACAAAAACTAGTAGCTGTGGGCCAGGGATGTAGCACCACGGAGAAGCACAGCCTACCATATGCCAGGCCTGGGTTCCGGCAGCCCCAACACAGTAAAAAAATACAAAAACAAAACACGCAGCTGCTTTTAAAAACAAAAGAAAGAGAAAGAAAGTTAACAGACTTAACTAAGAACTCTTTAAGAAAAGTGAGCAGTAAATTGTTTACAGGATATTGATGGGCAATCCACACAAATGAGGATTATTTTACTCATACACCATTGCTTTAGTGAGGGTCCAATACAAAAGACAAGATCTCTGCTGCCAAAAATAAAGCTTCAAAGAACAGAAATGAAAAGTAAGATAATTTGCAGAACCACTGCAAGAAATGCTATGGAGGTGGAGACCAGGGCCTCGAGCGACAGAGGGGGCCAGAGAGGGTGTGGGGCAAGGAGGCAGAGGCTGGGACCCAGGAACAGAGGGGCTGATTCCACAGCGTGCAGAGGGGGATCTACAAGGACACAGGTGGGCCAGAGAACTGATATGGGACTCCCTGAGGAGTAACTAGTGGGCTGGCGAGAGCCAGGCCTGTTAGCCCTGCTCACGTGGGAGGAGCAAAGCAGAGGCACGGCCCCCCCCCGCGGGAGGGGGGGGGGCAAGACCTGGGTCTGGTGCTCTGCAGATGTCAGTGTCAACCTCATCTGCGTGGCCCCAAAATGAAGACAGAGACTAGGGCAACAGGGCTGGAGAAAACAAAAGCATGTCACCATGGAGCCAAGGGGACAAAGCATCACAGCAGGACGCTGCCTAAGGGACACACAACCCAAGGCAAGAAGTGCAGAAAACCTTGGTGCCATTCCTGCCCCCCTGACCAGCTGAAAGGCCAGGGACGGCCACAGTGACACATGGTGTGTGGAGCAGGGCTGCCGCAAGCAGGATGTATTCACCTCCCACAGAACTCGGGAGTGCTCCAAACGGCTGCGGACAGTACCCTCTCCAGCCTTGGAGAAGACACCCTGGCTGGCCAGGCTGCAGCCCAGGGCGGCCTGAGGAGCGCTCCGCAGGGGTTCATGGTGTCCTGCTAACACGTGGCCCAGAAGGCCGACTACAGTGACACAAAAATGTCCTCCAGACTATGCTGACAGGAGGAAAACCTAGTCAGAAAGCAGCATGTGAAGTACACTGGCTATGCGTGCATGTGTGCGTGTGCATGTGAGAGAGAAGTTGCCACACGTCCTCGTTCTTGGCTGCAGAGGTGAGAGCCGGCCAGGGCGGGCCAGCGAAGGCTCTGGGTACAAGGAAGGTGGGGGGGGGGTTGTCTGTAAAACTACGTTATCAGAGAACAAAAGGGCCACAAGGGCAGATAACAAAACAGTAAACGGTTACTTCCTAAAGTGTTTTGTCTGAGGAAAAGTGCGTACAGATTAGGTAGCTGGATATAGTATTTTCACTTTCTTGGTTTAGTTTTAACTTCTAAAAACAATCAGAGATCACTTTGCAAAAAAGGTGACTTCCCATTTCAGTTGAAGTATCTTAAAGCACACTTTCCTGAGTATTTGGGAAAAATCTTACAAAACCCAACAAACCCCACGTCTCACTGTGATCTGCACTGTAGTTCAGTGCTCGGGATCATCAACTTTCCTGTCTTCTGCACCTAAGATATCTGGGACATGTCTCAATTTAATGAAGATAAACTTTTTGAGCTGGGGCTCAGTGGTGCAGGCCTGTAATCCTAACACTCAGGAGGCGAGGCAGGAAGTCTGGGCCAGCTGGGCAACACAGTGAATTCAAGGCCAGCTTGAACTGCACAGTGAGACCCACAAAATAAAGTACACCTGTGCTACAGCTACCTGTGTTACTGACTGTGAGCGCACTCAGTTCAGTGAGGATGTCAGGCAGAAAAGGCCACAGGCCGGGGTGCCCAGACAGCCTCTGGCACAGGTGTGTCACAGGAAGAGGGAGGCACAGCTGCCCCTGCGGTGATGAGGATGCTCTGACTTGGTGACAAGGGCTGCCCAGCCTCAGCCGTGTACCAAACACTGTGTACTTCACACCTCAAATGCTCAAAGTCATGGTTTATACTCTAATTTTGCAAAAAGAAAGGCACATACCACTAGGACCCTGGGCATGAGAAAGAAGGACATGCTCCGAGGGAAAGGGAAAGGCTCCCCGTGTGACCATGCAATGACACAGGTCAAGGCAGTTCTGCAACATGGCTGTGGGGCAGAGGCTCGAGACCACCTCCCTGCCAACGTCCTCTTGACACAGTCGGAGAATCCGCCCTCCCCATAAACCTCAGGATACCAAGGAGCAGCCCTGCGTGCAGCAGGACACAAGCTGATGCTGCTACGCGGCGGTCACTCCAGTCATTGCTAGGAAACCAAGGGCCAAGGAATGGGGACAGAGAAAGGCCCATTGGCACGGGGAGGACGGGTCAGCAAGCTCTGCAGGGATGCGAGAACCTCCCGGACTGCGTCCTCCACCCGCGGGCCCTGAAAACGATTTGTAGATCATCATGAGGATTTGGCTGCTGCAAAAACAGTAACTGTGGCTGGATTCAGGACTGAATCTCACTGAAGACACACACAGCTCCTTCTCATCTTACAAAACTTAACATAACCGCTGACCACGTCTGCCTGTGCCCCTCAGGCTCCGAGAGGCTGCCTTCCTCATCACAGGCCAGGCGCTGAGTATCCTCAGGATCCGCGGGCCACACGGCCGTCACATAGGCTTCGTCCACTCCTTTACACAGCGCCCAACGTGTAAGCATCACCGCATTCTGCAGGCTATGCGGGTTCCGTCGCCAGCCTCCCCTCCCCCGGCAGAGGAGCAACCACACTGAGAAAGCCCCTAGGCCCCCACCGCGCCCCTCACGAAGGGAACGGCCAGCTGTGGTGAATGCACACAGGCTCTGAAGACGAAGACCACCCAAGGAGCAGCGCCCTCCTTACCTAGTGACTGGAAGAAAACCGAGTAACGGCATTCGTAGAGTGAGAAGAGGTACTGCCGCACCGCGGGGAGACTGTGCAGCACCTCCAGGATCTCTGCTCCCTTAATGACCTACAGGGTTTTCCAGAAACAAAATGGTGTAAGTCACTCACACAAGGTTACACGGCACGTGGTTCTCTACAGAAAGACAAAATGGAAGTCAAGAGCCAAGTAAAAGACCCCCATTAAGAAACAGGCAGGTAGACCATGGGGATGTGGGGTGCCATGGAGGGGCAACGTGTGCGTGGATCCATCCCCAAAACCTGCGCTAGTAAATGTTTTCAAAACTGATGTATTTGCTAAATAATAAAATGAATCAAACTTATCCTTATGATTCTGCGTGTGGCTGGAGCACACAGCAGCCCTTACTGAATCACACCGGTCCAGGCGTTACCTTTTCCCTGAGGTCTGGTCTTTCTAAGGCAATCATGCTGACATAGACAGTGTATGTCACAAATGTCCTGTAGTCCATGAGTTCGTAGGATGTAAATGTCGAAACGGTGTCCAGGAAGAGCTCGGCTGCCTGTTTGAAGTCTCGGATAGCCACGCAGTAAAGACCCTGATACACTTTGAGGCGGTTCCTCCTATCCCAGTCTCCTCCTTCCTCAATTAAGCTATGAAACAAAGACAGGAAAGTCACAACTTGGGAAGACAGTGTGACAAAACCTGTAACAACTTCGACAATACAGTATTTCACTGAACAATTCCATCAATACTGACCAAACGTAATAGCTGTGAATAAAAGCAAATAGGCAAACCACTAACAGCACCGTATTTCAGGGGGCAGAAGTCTCCACTACTGAAAAATACCTTTTGGCCTTTTCTGTGTTCCGTGTGATGAGATCATTATCCATGTAAAACAGACCAATCCTCAGGAGGTAGAATACGATATCCAGCCGGTGACCAAGGGCCACGGTTTTGTCATAAGTCTTTCGAAAGGCTGTCAGAGCTCCCTCCTGCCAAGAGAGTTAAGCACACCGGTGAAGGCCACAAGATACCAGCCTGGGGTTCTCTTCCAGGAGCTGGGGAGCAGCAGCAGAGATAAAACACGAGGGCCAGAAACTGAAGGTTATTCTTTCCACTTATAAAGAAATGCCGGGCATTTGCTTACATTCTACGAAACGACGTGAGAGAACCATGGATCATTTACTTACACTTGTAAAAGCACTAGTCTTTGCCTCTCACAGTCAGTGGTTTGGGGATTGCTTCCAAGTAACTTTAGTGTAAATTATCCATTACTGTCATTCTAAAAGTAATGGGAATCTTATCTCAGTCAGTGATTCTTACTACAACTAATTATGTAAATATATGTTTCCAACTCAAAGCATAGTGGAGTAAAATGATCCTAGTGTTTTACTACAGAGCATGAATAAAATCACTTGTTTATACTTGGTACTTTCCAGAAGCTGTGTTGACTGGTTTGTTTGTTCTTTGTTTTTTTGAGACAGATCTCCCTATGTAGGAACTGGCTAGGAACTCATGATCCTCCTGCCTCAGTCTCCTGAGTAGCTAGATTGGTGTCACTACACCCCACTTGCTTTATGAATTAGTTATGCTTCAGATCATGAGACGAAAGTACTACCCTCCACTAAAAGAAACCAGGGACCGTTAACAGGCAAGTCTGTGACATCGAGTTGTATCAAAAAATAAACAAGATCCTGTCAAAAGGACAAAGAAGCTTCTACCGAAAAGTTTGCAACAGCTGCAATAAAGAATAAAAGCTATAAGCAATGATAATACAATAAAAACCCATGAAAGTCTGGTAGGTGTTTAGTAAAACCCTTTTTGTTGGGTACTGGGAATCGAACTCAGGACCTTGCACTTGCCAGCAGGTGCTGTGCTGCTGAGCTAAGTCCCGGCATAACATTTTTTAAAAAGAGTAAACAGAGGAAGACAAGATGGCCTATCAGTGAGCAACAGAATACAAAGCCTCCCAGGAGAAATAATTCATATGCCAGAATAAAACACCCTGGAGAGACCCAGACAGTGAGATGGATCCTCTTGACACAGGAAGAAATTAAAACATAAAAAGGCTCGTCAAATACTTCGGGACTACAGCTGAAGCAGCTAAAAACTATGGGATACAGCGTTTTTGCGATGACCCACCAAGTTTGTACTAGCTTGAATCCGTGCCAGCAGGCAGAGCCGCCCAAACTCGTTCCCACTGCCACTTACAGGAAGCACGGCAGTGCTGAAGTAGGGGGTTGGTGAGCCCAAAAGAAAGCGGAGTGTTGAGCTGGTGGAGGGACCTTCATTGATTCAACATCAGTGCTGGGAATGAGACCCCACACACACACAGGAAGGGTGCGACCAGGTGGACATGTTGGAATCTGGCAGGAGGAGCCTGAACTGGGAGTGACAGTGACTGCGGTTGGTTGCTCCCTCCCGAAAGCAGATTCGTGCAATTTGCTTGGACTGGGCCGCGCCCCTGGCCGGGACCCAATGAGCCATCCCAAATCGATTCCCTGCGCCTAGCACGCACTAACCAGGTGAAGGCCCCTGAAGTTTGGCTGGCCCGGTGGGGAGAGCAGGCATAGGCAGCCTGCTTACACCTCAGTGACAAGAGCAGGCAGGAGAGGGTGGAGTTCCCTTGCCAGCATGCTTTGTAGGAAAAGTGGCCAACAGGGAAGGGGGCTGGGACCTGCACTGTAACCCGTGTGGAGGAAGCCAGGGCCATGACAGAGAGAGAGGCAGGAGGAGGCCCCCAGCCCAGAACCCTGAGCCCTGATCCAGAAGGAAAAACAAGAAAGACTGAGGGTGGCAAACACACAACATCAGACATGGCTTCAATGGACATTAAGAGATATCTTTGGGACCTTGTAGACAAGCTCAAAACTGAAATATTAAATCAGGTAAAGCAGGATATGAGTAGAGCAATAAAAGAAATGCTCTCAGGAAGCATCTCTCAGGATGATACAGACAGAAGAAGGGAGGAACACAAAGGAGAGAAACATTCAATAAAGAAAATACAGAATTCATGAAGCAGATTCAAAGAGACTACCAGGAAATTAAAAACTCCATTGAAAGCTGGCAAAACGTCTTAAAAGAAACTAAGGACAGACTATCAAAACTTGAAGACAAGTTTGCAATGTGTGATCATGAAAGGAAAGATGTCTTAAAAATAACAAGGAAACAGGCAGTAACAATACAAAGGCTAGGAGATGACAAGAGAATCTACAATTTAACAATAAGAAACGTGAACGAAGAAGCAGGAATACATACAGGCAAATTACAAAGGCTATTCACGGAAATAATTAAGGAAAACTTCCCAAGCATGGGAAAAGAAAATGACATTCGGTTGTGTGAGGCATACAGAACTCCAGCCACCTACAATCAAAACAGATCTACACCCAGACATATAATAATCAAGATACCAGAAATTCAATATAAAAACAGAGTATTAAAAGCCATCAGAGAAAAGAAACAGATTACCTATAAAGGTAAGCTCATCAGAATGACAGCTGACTTCTCAACACAGACCATCAGATCAAGAAGAGCTTGGAACGAAGTCTTCCAAGTCCTGAAGGAAGGTGGCCTCCAGCCCAGATTGATGTACCCTGCAAAACTGTCACTAGAAATTAATGGAGAAACAAGATGCTTCCATGACAAAGAGGAACTGAGGGAGTTTGTGACCACCAATCCAACCCTATAGAGAATACTGAAGGACATTCTAGAGAGAGAGAAAAAAATACCAGGATTTTAGGAACAGTGGCAGAAAGGTCTCAGTGAGTGGGGCAGGCAGTAGAATGAAGGAGAAAACTAGACAAAGGCAGAAAAATAGCGTAGCAGAAATGAGGCAGAGAAGGATAACTAGAAACTCTAATATAGATGGCCTTGATATGCTATATTGTTAATAGTACACCAGGATTTAAAACACGCATTACTCACACTACTCTGCTTAGATGTATTATATTCTGTTCCAATCATTCTACCTGTACTAGATTTGAGGGCACAGACAGTAATCCTGAAAATAACAAGATATAGTATGGTAATCATTCTTAATTTCCTATTAACTTAATCTAAAGCTCTGTAAAACCTGCAGTTTTACCATGACTGATTGTAATTGAATCTGGTTTGTTGCATCGCTGTTTTGTATTGATAGATTTTATTCAAAGCTGTTATGATTGATAGTATCAAGTCTGAGAGTATAGGCAACTGCACTTAAGATGACAAGATCCACTAGAATATACACTCTGGTTTGATTATTACCTGCCTTTGAAGTTTTATACTGTTTACAATATTTTATTTTACTACTATTGTTATTTACTGCTATACTCAATTATACTGCTATATTCAATTATGCCTGATGATATAGACATTCTATTGAAGATAATAAGAACAACACAGTAACCATTGTAGATCACCTTGTACTGTGGTTTTATACGACTTTTTGATTTCATGTTTTTATAGGAATTTGTTTTGTTTTGTCTTGCTAAGTTTTGTTTTTCCCTCTAATACAGAAAGGATAGAAATACACGTAGAGACTCATGCATGCATACCTGTTTACACTCTCAGTTTGACTATCTACTTTGTATGCTTTAATTTTGTAACTTGAACAATTATTTCTAAGAGGATAAAATGTAATTTATTAACTAGTGATTTCTTATTGTTTATCTTTTTTTGGAATTCTGTATTATCTCTACCCTTTACATGCTTTTGTTTCTCTTTAAATAAAAAAAAATTTAAGAGCAAACAGGAGTGGGGGAAAGGGATCATTCTTTTTAGGAAAATATTAACCACTTACCAGTCCAATTATTTAAATACAGAATTGCCAGGAATTGTATATTTTTCTCATTAATTTTATAACAAGAAATACAAAAACAACAATTTTATCAAATTTAATCGATACAAGATCCAAGTGGCTGTAATGACACCTGCCCCAGTGATGCTCGGGACAGCACACACAGGCTGCCCAAGTGATGCCCGGGGTGAGCTGCTTTGTGGTTAACAAACGCAGAAGGGATACATGGCTAACACAACCACTCTGCAGCCTCCCGGTGCTGACTCCAGCATGCCCTTACTGGGATTCAACACCGAAGTCAACAGCCTGAAGTTTGTCATTCACATATCATTCCTCACTCTTAGATCCAAATCATACACATCTACAGCCTAGAAGTAAATTAAAACTAGTAATGTCACTTTCCTGCATTTTCCAAATCTTCATGATGACCAAACCTTAAATTGATAATGACAGAAAAACACCCATTTTAAATAGTAACATTTAAGCACTTACTGGTACAAACCTTAAATCTCAGTCCTTTGCCTTTATCTTTGTCAGCATTAAATGGAAACCACCCTTATCCCCCTGTTTGACAGATGAGGAAACTGAGGTTCTGTAAATCATAGTTACTCAGGCTGGAAACAAAAATCAGGTAATTTGATCCAAGAACTTACACTGTTTAATTTTGTATGCCAACACTGTTTCATCCTACATCTAAATACTTAAGGATCTACTACTTAAAATTAAGAATAAAGCCCATCCTCTTAAACAATTATACAACTACTGAATTAAAAATGTAAAAGACCCAGGACTGCCAGCACACAGGAGGCCAAATGATTGCCATAAGTTTCCTGCCAGCCTGGGCCGCATATCAAGACTGTCACAAATGAAAACTCCAGGACTGGTGAATGCCAGAAAACACAGCATGGCAAAACAGAAGCTGTTTATTGTCCCAGCGGTTCCATTTCATAGATTAATCAGTATCCTAGAAAAATACTAGTATAAGCCGGGCATGGTGGCTCATGCCTGTAATCCCAGCACTCGGGAGGCTGAGGCAGGAGGACTGTCGTGAGTTCGAGACCAGCCTGGGCTACAAAGTGAGCTCAAGGCCAGCCTGAACTGCATAGCAAGACCCTGTCTCAAAAAGACAAAAAACAAAACACTAAAACACTAGCATATACACATAAGGAGACATACTCAATTTTTTTTTTTTTTTTTTTTTTTTGCAGTTAAAGCTTTAAAAGCAGCTGAACAACGTTCACATCCATCAACAGCTGGACAAACTACAGAAGACATACACTGGACACACACACACTATAGAAGGCATAGTCTATACTGGAATATGAGGCACCAGTTAACCAGAATGAGCAAGATTTTCACTCGCTGACAGGGAAAGTCTGCTCATTTATAATGACAGGTGTGTATTGTAAACAGGACCTACCTAAGAGTATTACAATCCTAGGTATGTTTCAAAAATGTTTTCCAACACTACTCATTTTCTACAGGGCACACACACACGCACACACACTCACACAATAAAAGAACCAGCGCGGTTACCCCCAGCAATGTAAGGTAAAGATCAACATTACTTTTAGTTGCTTACACTACTACTAGTGTCAGTTCTTAAAACGCACCACCACCAGAGCTGCTAAGGATGATCCCGGTTTTGCGAAAGCAGCAAGTGAAAAAAAAACTGCCTGTGCAGTTATGCTTTCAGGGAGAGGAGAACGAAAACAATCTGGCTCTCCGAGACGACCCTGGGTTATTTCTTTGCTCCTCTGCGCAGGACTCGCTGGCTCAGGCAAGCATGACCACCCTCAGAAAGTTACCGTCCGGCAGAGACTAAGTCCAGCGTTAGACTCCGGGAGGAGACCCGCCGCTCACCTTGTCCCCGATCCGGCAGAGGTACTCGGCCTTTGCCATCATTGCGTCTCGAATCTCACTCTCGCCAAGGTTTTTCTCTGCATCTTCCAGCTCCTCGTCCAAGCGTTTCAACTCTTCTTCGTTCGCCTTCTTCATCTTGCTGACGAGCTCCGCGTCTACCTGCCAGTCCAGCGCCTTGCACAGGGCTTCGTAATAAGGGGCCATGTCTGGAAGCCAGAAGCGGGAGTGTCGGGGGGAAGGCGCCCGAACCCTGGGGCGCTTGTCGTCCGCCTCCCCGGCCCGCCGCCCCTCGCCCCGCCGCGCCCCCTCCGCAGGAGTGTCGAAGGGGCCGGCGCCCCTGCCCGGAAGAGGCCGCCCGACCCGCAGGCTGCCCCCAACGGCGGCCTAGGCCGCTGACTAGGCGCTCACTGTTGTCGCGCACAGCCGCCATCAGCTCGTCGCGCACCGCCGCATCCCCTCGGTGCTCCGGTAGGCTCAGCAGAAAGCGCAGCTGCGCGATGCGCAGGTCGGGGTTCTTGGGCAGACCCTCCTCCTCCAGATTCTCCAGCGGCATCGCGGCGGCGCGGCGACTACAGCTAGCACACAACCCGGCTTCCTACAAGCGGTGGCGGAAGCGGGAGGAGCCAACGCGGGCGCCGGGCCACCTCCAGCCCGGCTTCCGGTCGCACCCCGGCCGCCGCCAGCGGCAGCGCCCCCTACCTGACACTTCCATAATCGCCTCTTCCTGGCCGGAGCGCTTGCGCCTCCGCGTGGCCACTAGCGGTTTTACCTCGTCCAAGGAACCGCTCAGGCCCAGAGGGATCAACTTCAAAGTCTGAATGCTTAAACCTATTTTTAGTTGTCATTGCGTTAGTAACTCAAAGGAGCTGGCACGCTTTTAAAATACTGAAAATATAATAAGCGTGATAATAATGATAAAAACTACCACCACATTTGGAAAGTACCCTTGTTTTAAACCTTTTAATGTTGTAAAGTAGTGCTGTTAGCTTTTTTTTTTTTTTTTTTTTTGTACTGGGGATTGAACTCACAACCTCGCACCCGGCATTATCATTTCCTTCACACACAAAGCTTTACACGCCAGCAGTTCCAAATCCTTTGCTCCTTTCCATACAGATGCTTCTAAACTGGGAATAGTTGCACAAAATCCCATCTAACAAACTGACCATAATTTCCTTTTTTATCAATCTAGTAGGAGTGACCTTAGGCTAGCCACTGTTTTTATTTTCCTGGGATGAAAACCTTCAAAAGCATAAATCGTTTTACATTTTGAGGTTTTCTTCTCAGCATGAATTTCCATGCAGGAATAATAGACAATGGAAGAAAAAGTTGTGTGATTTTTCAATATTTCCTGTCAAATTGTTTCCCAAAAGAGAAGAATCAGGTGATGCAACCACTGAAATAGCTGGGAATCTCACATCTCATGGGCATTAACCATTACTAAATTTTATTTATTTATTTTTTGCAGTACCAGGGATTGAACTCATGACCTCGCACTTGCCAGACAGGGGCTTATGTCACTGAGCTAAATCCCTGGCCCCAACCATTATTAAATTTTAAAATATATGATTTTGTACAAAGTAAGTAAGCATCCTGAAGATAATTAAAATGACAGAAAAATGTGAAGAACCAAGAAAAATAACTTGCATTTCACCACTATTGAATTTTGCTGAAGAACTTTCTAAGTATCGTTCATTTATTTATTCAGCAAACATGATTACATGATTACAAACTACCAGGCACCAACTTAGGCATCAGCGATACATCGATGAAGACTACAAGGCCTCTGTCTTGGGAAATCACCTCGTTTGGAAGTAACTTCATAAAAAGTTGCCTACCAATACTAACAGGATCTTTCCACACTTGCACTAAATTTTTAAATTATTTTGTGTATTCCACCGGGCTCTGTGACTATCTTGCCATATTAATAAATACAGACTGACCTATAGGATGCTGCTGTGTTATATTCATGATGATCGGTCTTGATTGTTGACTTGATTGGCTTAAGAGAGGCCAGGCAGGTTAGTAAAGTGCACTTCTGGGTGTGTCTGAGTGGGCCATGGGGGCATGACCTTGGTTGGGGACTGTATCTGGCTCCTGGTCCCTTCTATGACTCTTCCTCTGCTTTCTGCTTCCTAAACACCATGAACAGTGAGCTGCTCTGCTTGGCCACACCCTTCTACCATGATGTTTCTGCTTTGGAGATGCCCACCATGGACTGCACCTTCTGAAACTGTGAACCAAATTAAACCTCTTCTCCTGTAAGAGTCAAGTGTCAGGTATTTTGTCCCAGCAATGGGAAAATGCATCAGTACAACCCTTATCAGAACAACCCTTGTTCATTTTTTCACTCTTATGAACGCTGCAGTGGCAATTACCTATGTGTATTTGTATTTTCATACTTGAGTAATTAGCTCTTAAGAAGTTCAATTACTAAATAAGAAGGCAGAAACATTTGAATGTTGATATATTCTGCAAGGATTATACAATTTATTTTTGCATAAATGATATATCTGTTTACCTTTCCATCAATAGTGAGCTGATAGAAGCACCAAAGGGGAGAAAAAGCACTATCCTTCCCTCATCCACTGCATGGTACTTGGCTGCTGCACCTGATAATCACTCACCCTTAATCCTGGCACCCTTAATTCTAGCATTACACCGTGAATCAATTGCACACTCTAAATTCAGTCATCTCTCAAAAAACCCCTCCTATGACTTCATAAGGCTTTGGGGGAACATCTAGACACAAGGCATAACATTCTGCCCTTAGATCCCCAAAAACTCATGTACAGCCCTTTATGGAAAAAGCCATCTTCAAGAGTTGCCAAAGTTCGAACTGTTTCAGCATTACTGAAAAGTCCAAATTTGAAGTCATGGGCTGCAGGAAATTTAAGGCAAATTCTTAGCTGTGAGTCCCTGTACAAATGAAAAGAAAGTTAAACACTTCCAACATTCAATGGCACAAGTTAGACATTTCCATTCCAAAAGGAACAAAGAGGGGGATACAAAGGAATGGAAGAAAGCAAATGCGAAATCAGCAAGGCAAACATTACAGCCCTGTAATTCCATGTCCATCATCCAAGGCAATCTGTGGCAAGATGTGATCTCCAAAAGCCTTACATCACTTCCAGTGGTTGTTACCCCCACAGCTTCTCTCTTGGCCCTGTTCTGCTCTCTCCTTGTAGGTTTCCTCATACAATCCACATAGCTGGCTTCTCTAAACTTCTGGGGTCTCCACTGCACCTTTAGCTCCACACTCTGCCCTCTCAGGGACAGACTGTCTGGCCTCCCAGGCCTTCTTCTGAAATCTGGGTGGAAGCCTTCCTGACCCCACCACTCTTGCATTCTGCATACACCTAAAACCAGCACCACATGGACAATGCCAAAGTCTGCTGCCAGCTGGAGCAGTGGCAAATTTCCCTCTCTCTTGGCTGTAGGGTTCAACTGCCTGGATCACTGGCACCCTGAATCCAATCCTGAGGAGCAAATTCTGTATGTTACCACTGTTCTGAAACATGATACTCTGGGACTTTCTTCTCAAAGCAAAGTCTTTTTTCTTTGCAATTCTAAGAGTACAAATGCTGGAGTCCTGCTGGTTCTTACCATGTCTTCAGGCCATCTTTTTTGCTATTTTCTTCTGAAATATTTGCCTTGCTCTTGTTAGTCTTTTCAGTGACCAGTTTCTCCCCTGCTCCATCTTTGCAGTCCACAACTCTACTGGAGCTTTCTTCCTGACCAAACTCACAACATTTGAAAGCATTTTGCTGAGCTCTCTGTTCTTTATCCTCAACATAAACCTGGCTAAACACCCCCAAGCCATACCACAGCCTCAACATTATACTGCCTTGAAATTCTGTTTACAGGATTAATTAGTGTGCTGCCCTTTACCTCAGTCTCAGGCAATGTCTTTGGAGTGGAGCTAAATGCAGACAAACTTTGTACCAAGCTATAACACACATCATCTGGAGTTCAACAACCAATGCATTTCTTCTCAAAAGAGAGCTCCCAAGCCTGGTCTTTATCAGCATCATTTCCATCAGTATTCTGGTCTGTTGAGCTCTGACCAGATTCTCCCATCACGTATGGCCTAAGCTATTCTAGATCTACTTTTTCAGCTGACACTTCAGAATCTTTTCAAGTTCTTCCTGCAAGCCTGACCCAAAAGCTCCTGAACCACATAGTCGGACATAGTCATAGCAGCAATGCTACTTCCCTCATACCAAATTTCTTCTTAATTACTTTTCTGTCATTGCTAGGACAAAGGAAAGGTTTATTTAGCTCATGATTTGTTTAGAAGTTTTAGTCCAGTCAGCTGGCTCCATGGCAGGGTGGCAAGGCAGAGGGGCACCACAGAGGGCAACAGTTTGTGGCAGATACAAAGTAATTAGCAAAGCAAGCGAGGGGCCTTAATGGCATCTTTCCTGCCCTTTTATATCACATCTAGGCTACCAGGATTAGGGCGGTACCAAAACAATCAGTAGACCAATGAGGTAACGGCACACCTTAGTACAAAGGTCACCCTCTCTAGATCCAGCTGCCTAGGATAGAGCCCCATAGATGACTGTGTGAGGCTTTGGGGGGACATCTAGACACAGCCATAATATCCTTCCTTGCCAAAATATTTGTATCAGTGAGCACTGCTAACAATATTTTTACTTTCCCTTAGGATTTCATTACTAGTGAGGTTGAATTACTTTCCACATTTGCACATCACACTTGTATTTCCTGCTTTGTAAAATACCCAGTGTCTATTCTCTGTAGGATTTTCCCTCTTCCATTCATAAGCAATCATCCTGTTTTCAGGATAGTAACTCTGTTGCTTGTTGCAATGTTTCTCCTAGACAGATGTATGTCCTAATGTAGATTCATAATCAGATTAAGGCTGCAGCCAGGGGACCTAATTTAGGAGATATCTTGTGACTTGTCACTGTCCCGGGTACAAATGACCCAGAGGCCAAGCACAGCCCCTGTCTTTTTTTCTTTCTTCCTAGCACCATTACCACTGATTGCTGAGAAATCTATTGAACCCTAAACTGTTGCTATGAATTAGTTCCTGGCTGATCAAAGCATCCTCTTGGCCTGCATTGACCACACCTCGTTACTGAACAGTAAATCACTGGCTGCATCGATCTCGTTAGCCATTAGCTCACTTTGCCTAGATTAACTCCTTCTACAAAGGCCTCTTCCTGAGCTGGAAGTCTGGGGTCTCGAGTCTAATACTTTTGTGCTCTCTAAGAAATCCTGGCCCGTGGGCGTCAGTGTTGATGAAAGGACTCCGGAGAGCTAAGTCCATGTGTGTTTTCTTCGCGTGTTCCAATCCCTGGGTTTGTCCCTAAGCCTCACTGTCTGGGCAGACCCGGTTCTCCCAGAGTCCGGTCCAGCTCCGGGACTCAGCGAGCCACAGACCTGGGGAAGGAGCAGTGCCTCTGAGTGCTGAGGCCTGGGGGGCAGGGGTGGGGCTAGGCCCGGGGTTGGGGGCACAGCCTGCACCTCTCCTCTCCCTCTCCCTCTGCCCTCCCTCTGCCTTCTCTGCTCAGTGACTGACCACAGGGCTAACATTCTGGGCTTTCTTTCTTTTTAAATATACACGCTTGCTCTCCTCACAATAAATGCTAGTTACAGCCTCAGAGTGAATTTCTGCTCTCGGGAAAAACAATTTAGTGAACTTTAACAAGACAAACCATGTTATTAGTCCTCTGACCCAACACTCTGACAGCTTATTCTGCAGATATACCTCCAGCAATGCAAAAAGTAAACATACACCAGGTTATTCATTGCAGCTGTGTTTGGTATTGTAAAATACCTGAAATAGAATAGATGCTCAAATACAGGAAAGTAACTGGGTAAAATATGGTACTGAAAGCCAGGCATAGTGGCACGTACCTGTAATCTCAGCGTTGCGGAGGTTGAGACAAGAGGATTGTTGCAAGTTTGAGACCAGCCTAGGCTACAAGTGAGCTCAACACCAGCCTGAACTGTGTAAGGAGACCTTGCCTCAAAAAAACAAAACAGTACCTGATACATAGTGGAACATTATGCAGCTATGAAAAAGAAGAAGGAAATTCCTCATAAGCTGATATGGAGTCATTTCCAGAAGTCCAAGGCTACTATTTAACAACTAAAATGATAAAGGAGGCTAAGGGCAGAGGCCCCAGGCAAGACATAAATTCTGGGCTGGGGCCGCAGCTCAAGGACAGAGCACTTGCTTAGCACTCCTGAGGTCCGAGGGTTCGTCGCTAGCATGATGGAAGGAAGGGAAAAGAAGGGAAAGAGAAGAAAAGGAAGAGTCTCTAGCCCCTGGAACCGTTAGCCTGAGTCCCAGCTGGGAACACTACGGGCCGCAGGGCTGCTCCTCTGCTAGAATACATAGCATGCAAACTGCAACTTGTCCTTACTGTAAAGTTAGAGAAACAATCTTGGATACTTTTTTTTTTTTTTTTGGCCTATTTGATAGGGTTTCGCTATGCAGTTCAGGCTGGCCTTGGGCTCACTTTGTAGACCAGGCTGCTCTCAAACTCACAATGATCCTCCTGCCTCAGCCTCCCGAGTGCTGGGATTACAGGAGTGCACCACCATGCCTGGCAATCTTGGTTGCAGTTAAACAGAGCTGTCAGCTACCAAAAGATTCCACAAAGCTCAAGTGAAGTGAGTCAGACATGAAAGCTTAAATATCTCATGGTTTCTCTTATATGAGGAAAAGAATTAAAAGTATACATAATTATATATATATATATATATATATATATAGAGAGAGAGAGAGAGAGAGAGAGAGAGAGAAATAGATGATAAACAGGAAGTAGGGAGAAGTGCAAATAATTCTCTAAATTCCCTATTCCACTGTTCCAAGAATATTTTAACATGTATGCTAATTCGTTTCATTTATACTACTAATTTCTCTCAGTTCATTGAAAGAAAATTTTGTGCTACTGTGTTTGTTTCTTCCTTGTAAGACAGAATCTTTTAAAGCTCTGAGTAACCATTTTGAAGATAATGATGCTCACTGCATTAACTGCTGTTATTCTC
Organism: Hydrochoerus hydrochaeris; assembly: GCA_004027455.1. NCBI lineage: Eukaryota > Metazoa > Chordata > Mammalia > Rodentia > Hydrochaeridae > Hydrochoerus > Hydrochoerus hydrochaeris. The sequence goes on along the minus strand of PVLA01007667.1, from coordinate 3,901 downwards.
TTACTAGTTTGTTAGGAAATTTTGTTCTAGTTTTTCGTAAAATAAGGAAGAGTAAAAAGGAGACGGGAACCTTGGGAAAAATTCAACAGCGAACCTCAAACAGCCATTACCCACCGCAGGAGCGTCCATAGCGCCTGCTCCCGGCCTTCCTCTGCGCCGCTGCGGCGCACTCTTTTCTCGGGTTTTCCTGGCCGCCGCCTGCGGGCCGGCGGGGGGACTGCAGTACCGAAAAGGCCCGGCAGAGGGCGGCAGTGCGCGCCGGCCCCGGGCCGCGCAGGGCGGGGTGGGGAGAGGGAGCCAGGCGCTCTCTGCGGGAGCCAGGCGCTCTCTGCACCCAGACCTGGTGCTTCCTAAGGACGGCAGGGAAGAGGGCAGGAGGGAATCCTGCAGAGGAAAACCCAGGAGGCTTTAGTTGCAAATGCAGACAAAGATCCTCAACCCTAGTTTCCGACCCGGAGATGGACCCTGGTGTCGGACCCAGAGGTGGACCCCAGTTTCAGACCTGGACGTGGATCCTAGTGTCAGTCGGACCCAGGGTTGGACCCCAGTGTCAGTCGGACCCCGAGGTGGTTGGCCCCTGGAAAAACCCTCAACTCATCGTTGCCTCCCAATCAGGACCACACTGCAGGGCTGGGGGTTCCCCTTCTCCCCTCGCCCTGCCCCCCCAGTCCCACTCCTCAGGGCAGCAGGCGGGGGTCTGGCTCACAGCACAGGCAAATCTCAAACATCCTCAGCAAAGCTCCCTGGCGATGGGCTGCCCCAGCCGGATCGGGTGCCCCTCCTGAGGTGGCTTTAAGTAATACCTGACTGACTTCCGCACTGACCTGAAAAGGCCTCAGGAACCACAGGAACTCAGAGAGAGCGGACCCTGGACCACGGCTGGCCTACAACCTCACGACTTCTTCCGTCTGATTTCCCTGGTAAACCACACTGCCGTATTTAGCAGGAAACCTTTCTCCTGCGTTATGTTTATCTTAGCCGAATCCTAGTGATCCAGGTGCTGGACCGTTTGGGAGCGCAGGCCACTGCGGTTCCATCACTAAGCCTGGCACGCTCGGGTCTGTCCCAGCCCCACAGCTCCGTGTGGAAGACTAGGCTGCCAGCCAGAGGTGCAAAGTCGGGAGGAAGCTGGTCCTGGGCCACACTGCCAAGTTGTGTGGCGCTCGCCCCTGCCTCTGTCTTGCTCTGCTCCCTGCTTGCTCCCCTGTTCTGCTCACCAGCCGGGCCAAGGGACTGAGACCCCTGAAACTTCCATCCAGGTGAGCCTTTGCCCTAGTACATTGCTTGCTGCAGGCCTCTGCCATAGCAGGGGCGTGCCCAGGGCCAGGCAGACGCCAGCACGGCAGCCTGTGGGGCCGAGGCTGTGTGCCTCTGTTCTGTCCCCGCAGGGTGGAGGGCCCCACACAGCCGGCAATGTGTGTTTTGACCTCTCTCTGTCTCTTTGCCTGTAGCTGCTGATACTCTCACGCCCCCACTGCCTTCCTCTGACCCTGCTCACCTCCCAGAACTCACACTGGAGTCCCGAGGGGTGTGGGCTGGGGACACCCTCTCACCCTTCGAGCCTGGAGAGGCCCAGCCAAACCCGAGCACTGCACCTGCTCTGTGTTTCCAAGATGCAGAGAGGCTGAGCTCCGTGGCCAAGGCCACGGCTGATGCACGCCAGAGCAGGACCCACATGCTGACAGTCTGCTTCTCTGCTGTTCTGCATCTGTTATCAAACGCTCACACTCTCCACCGCACACTGCACACCGCTGAGAGGGTGCTTGCCCCCAGGCAGCCCCCAGCCCAGCCTTCACTTCCCCACCATGCACTCCGGCCTCAGCCTCTAGGGAGACTCTGCTGGTGTCTGCCTGGGGTTTCTTTCACACCTGAGTCTCATCTTTTGTTGCTGTTGTTGCTCTTTGCCAGTACTTTAAATGACAGCTTCTGTGACTTCTTACGGAAGCCTTATTTAGAATGTGTAGTTGAGGACTGGTTCACCCGAGGAGCATCACAGACCTGGGCTGCAGGCATCTGTCTTTCTCCCTGTCCTTCTCCCTGGTGACTTTGCCAGGCCATCTGGAGGATGCAACCTCTAGGTTTCATAAAACAACTCCTATGTCTTCTTTTCCACTTCAGCAGCAGTCCAGGGGCCCCCTCTCCTGCAGCCGGGAACTGTTTAATGGGCTCTGGACCTGGGTCTGCACAGGGACCGCTGTCCACTGAGCTCCAGAAGTCCACGGAGCCCGCGGCCCTGCTCTCCAGAACTCAGCGTGGCATCGCCTGGAATCTTCTCACTGGGCTCCATCAGGCCTACTGTGTGCTGGCTCACAGCGCTGGGTGAATAATCCACAAGCGGCAGAGGTGTGGATGTCCCCAGCGGTGGGTGTTTACGGGAGCCGCCTTCCAGAGGCAACCGGGAAAACGTTCTGGAAACACACAGTATTGATGGGTGCACAAAACAGTGAATGCACTAATGCCACTGAGTAGCACACTTACTTAAAAAACAGTGAGCTAAAGCTGTGGTGGTGCACACCCACCTTCTAGGCTCTCAGGAGTCTGAGCAGGAAGCCAGCACCCAGCTCCAGGAAGAAGCAAAATCAGAGAAAACATTCATTACTTACATTCCAATTTACTAGGGCAAAGGCTCACCTGGGTCGAAGTTTCACCCCCCCTTCCTTCTTTTTTTTAAAATATGAGTCAGGGAAAGAAAGGTTTCTCAATACTATTGACAACTATTTCTTGAATCTTATGAGGCTTCCTGCTTCCTTTTTCTAATCAGCAAAAATACTAGAATAAAAATTCCCTGGTGGTTTTTATTGCTTCCCTGCTACTAGTTTATAGGAACATTCTTTTCTTTTTTTTCCTCCTCACTGAGCACAGACCTTCTGAAAGCATACAGAAATAGCTAGACAGGTTTATTTCACGGGCCTTGCGTTTAATCAGTTTGTCTCTGATGGGGCGTTTTCTCAGGGGAGGTCATCAGTGCTCCACCTGTCACACGGGCACCTCGCGGTCTTATCTTCCCCCTTCAGAATCATGCTGGCTGATAGATTTCCTAGACGATGGACAAGCCCAAGTTTTGTTTAAAATATTTAGCATTCCTCCTATTAAAAAAAAGAGACGTTGATTTCTACACATTAAGCTTTATTTCAGAGAAAGATAATTTTAATCTGTTTGAAATGGTGCTACAGTTTTTGTAGAGCAGATTTTGTATCACTCAGAGATCCCTAAGTCTGAAGAGCTCACACCTCCAGAGGAAACCTGAAGAAGCACAGCCAGCAAGGGACAAGGGCATACTGGGACCCGGGACCCAAGAAGTGTCTCCTAGGTACCGGTCGGCCTCTCCTGAAGCTGAGGGCAGAGACCCCTGGTCAGCCTGCAGGGGGGTGTTGGTGGACAGACAGCAACGCCCAGGCCCAGGACTGAGGAAGCATTTTGGAGCCTAGAATGGTGCTCTAAGGACAAGGATGAGGCAGGGAGAGGCCGGCAAGAGTGAGTCACGGTCACTGAGACACCCATGATGACAGGCAGCAAGGGCGTTGACTCTGGCATTGTCATGGTGACGTCCCCCAAAACACACAGACATGGGATGAAAAAAGTCATCCTCATCCATTCACTGATGGCAAACCATGAGGGCATCACAGCTAAGGGGGAAGGACAGCACTCCCCCTGATCCTGTGCCCAGCCGAGAAAGTGTCCATCTGCTGGAGTCCAGCTGCAGCAGGGCTAGGGTTTCCCAAAGGTGGACAGGGAGTCGGCAAGTGAGAGACAGAAGACACTGCACACCAGTCTGTGAGTGAATCTGAATCCCCTTTTATTTTTTAGAAGCTGGAATATATATTTGCTAACCTTGGCAGCAACCCCCAGCCCCAAGCAGGAAGCGCCCCAGGCTTAGGGCCAGGCAGGGACAATCCTAAAC